>CAUYSK010027670.1:0-120892 GCA_963575035.1 Avahi laniger
TGTAGTCCCAGCTACTTGGGAGGCTGAGACAGTAGGATTGCTTGAGACCAGGAGTTTGAGGTTGCTGTGAGCTAGGCTGACGCCACGGCACTCACCCCAGGCAAGAGAGTGAGACTCTGTCTCAAAAAAAAAAAAAAAAAAAAAAAAAAGAGGCATTGTCAGGCTTATATTCCGAGGCAGAAGAACCAAGATATAGAAAAAAGAAGTAAGTGCTAGGAATCACTCAGTCTGAGATGCAGGGGAGTAATGCAGGCCTCTGGAGATCCTCCCAGGACCTTTCTTCTGGAATATTCTGCCATGACAGCAGCAGGAACGGGGACAGCACTGCTCTTGCTGGTGATGAAATGGCCAATAATTCTGCAATCAGCTGTGGTAGAACTCAGCCCAAATTATGTGCCTGAAGTCATTTCGTTGCCAGCCCTCAAATCACCTGAACAGTCCCCAACTCCTTGGAAAGAAAATATACTGTTAACAGGGTGGACCACGGGACCAGGCTGTCTGGGTGTGAGTCCATATCTGTGAGCCCCTAACTAGGTGATTTGAAGCAAATGACATGACCATTCTGTGTTTCAGTCTACCCATCTGTAAAATGGAAATCATAATACCATCAACCTCATAGTGTGAGAATAAAATGAATAAGAAATGTAACGTCCTTTGGATACTACTACTTACACTTATGTAGTAAGCTAAGTGTAGCTATTACTCTTTTTCGATAAAATAGAACTTATAAAAAACAAAATGTATGTTCTAAGTTTTCAGAGGAGATGGATTCTTTAGGCATAATGGAGAATAGAGCTTGATTTGGCTTCAAGAAATTCAACGTCTCCTCCTTCACTGCAGAGTGCCAAAATAAGTGAGATCACAGGGTCCAGCAGAGCCAAAATGGTGAGCAGATGTAATTTGATACCTGGAAATACAGAGTGATGACATTTCCTCTTGTTGGTGGAGCCCAAGACTAGATAAAAACAAGTGGTGTGGCTGAATCTGGGCTCCTGCATCAACTGCTGTGTGACTGTAGATGCCCGACTTTTCTCTCTGTGCCTGGCCCCTAAACTTTGCAATGGGATAACAATAGTACCTGCCCCATAGGAGTGTTGCTTAGAGCCGTCACAGTGTAGATAATACAATAAATTTCAGCTATTATTGTTATTATTAGGATACCATTTGCCATTACCCAACCTTGTGATTGGAATTTTGAGAATTTCATTTTTCAAGTTAAAGTAGAAGAGCTAAACAGCCAGATAAATGTGACCTAAAGCCATATTTTTTGTTAAAGACAAAGAAAGGAAATGCCACATCATCTCAGTCAAGTGTGTGGTCACACACTGTGACAATATCTGCAGTCTTCGATTCATGTCACATTTTTTTTTAATTACAGGGAATTGTTTGAATTACAAAACATTTCCATACACGAAAGCTCAATCTTCTTTAGACAGCCCTCAATTCAAAAAAACAAACAAGTCACTGAGTAGACAAGGGCGGTCCTAGTCTTTGTTCTTAACATCAGGTGTGGAGGATGAGGGCACCAGGCCAGTGTCTACAAATTCAGGTGGCTCTAGAGTGCTACTCTCTTTCAGTTTTGCTACACTGTGGCACATCTTCATATTCAGAGGTGATACATCTTCGAGCATCGCTCATCAAAACATTGGAGCAAACTCATAAGTGCCATGCGATTGTCCAATTTTTAAAATAGTTCTGTGGGGCTGGTGACCTTAGCCGGGTCAGCTATCAAGTTTGGGATCTGGCAACAAAAATCACAAAGTTAGTCACCCGAGTGCAGAGGGAATGTCACAGCATTATTTTGCTCCTCTGGCTTCTCTAGCAAAGCAAACGTTCGGGTGTTTGGGCTGTCTCAGCAGGCAGGCTGTTTGGTTTCTGACACACTGGGAGGGTCCCTGGAGAATGCTGGAAATCAGAACAGACTGCCAGAGTCCAAGGGCCGGTATCAGTGAAGTCAGCACAAGATTTAATAGCACTAGAACATACCCGCCCGTTCCATTTCTCCTGCCTGATCAGCCAGGGCAATTAAGGGAAAGAGCAGAGATTTTGGTGGCTTTTAGCATTTTTAAAGTTTCATCTGAGCAAACATAGAAATGTGTAATCATGTTATCCAGACTGCACCACTGTTTGTTTTTGAGACTCCAAGATTAAACTAAAGGCTGGCCTAGCACAGCAGATATGTTTGCCTTTGCCTGAGAGGAGACAAAAACTTGAGAAGACGGGTGTTTGGAGTTACTGGGCTTCCATGAGGATCTGCTGAGCACCAAACAGACAGGCCCCCATCCCTGACGTGCTGACCAGTGGTCTCTACTTCATAATTATGTGCGAATATCAGTGATGCAAATTTGCAAGCACTTTATACCTTATTAAGAAAATTATTCAAGTCCAGGAAATGCAAGGGTTAAATGCCTTGCTTTCATAAAATAGTACCTTGGGGGATGGGGGAAGATTTTAGATACGTGGAAAAATGTAGTAAAAAGCGCTGAATTAGCCCATTCCGTTACATTGAATTGTTCAGCAATTATGGTCATCCCAGCCTTAGTAAATTAAAGTACATGATGAAAACCCAATCTAAGGGTATCAACTGCTATGTTACTAAATAAACTACACATCCCATTTTAAAAGCATTTAAAACTGTACCAAAAGAGTTTATGTTGAAGAGGGACTATAATTTTAAAATCATTTACTGTACAACTGTACACTTACATTTTAACTTGAAGCTAAAGGTTGCAAAGTTAAATCGATTTTATTTGATAACACAGGGCAGTTTACACTCTTTCATTTGGGGTTGATGGAGCCCTTGGCACAGTCTTGAATTTAAGACTCCTACCCCACAGGAACAGTTAACTCTTGATCCTAGCACACTCTCTCCTTCTAGAAGAATTATTTAAAAGTTAGACGTTTGTTTTTTTTTTTTAGCCACTTTTCTACTCCAAGCCCATAGACATACAATTCATCTCCACCTCTCTCTTTCATTCTCTCTCTCTCTCTCTCTCTCCCTTTCTCTCTCTTTCCCTGTAGCTTCTAAATCAGTTCCTGCAGCTTTAGTTTTCTTTTCCTAAATTTAAAAATGTGGCTTCTGGCTATAAAAGGTCTCCCCCCCACCCCCACTTTCAGCAGCCCTGACAGTCCCCTGGGGCTGTTACTGGCCTGATCTGTAAATTAACTGGAGTCACTTAGAGCCCTCAGTTAGCTTTTAGTCAAACATTAGCAGCAGTGTTTACCCTTGTGTAATCTGCAGTTGTTACTTAATTTAATGCCCGTCAGCGTTTTTTTTTTTTAAAACATGTTCAGCAAATCTTTGGCACAGGCTATTTGGATTCTTTACTCTTCCCCTCCCCCACCTTGACCCAAATCAAGCTAAATTTATCTGAGTAAAGGCTCGCTAATATTTTTAATTTGCTAGTGCAGTTTGCTCGCTTCTCAGGGAAAGAAGAACGAGTGTGCTTTCTGTGCCAGCCCAGCCACATTCTACTCACAGGCCTCAGCTTCGTGTCCCCACCCTACCTTGCATCAAAGAGGGTGACCTGTGAAGTGTTAGAGCTTTTGTTTCTTGTCACTGTGGCAGTGACGTGTGAGTGAGGGAAGATGCGGCGCATTCTCAATCTCCCATCTGGAGGAAGGTAGTGCGGCCCCCTGAAAAAAACCCATTCAAAGCAAACTTTGAAGCCCTGCCCTATGGAGGGCTGAAAGCTGAACATATCACATTATAATTCATACACGACTTTGCGTGTTTTGAACCTTACTCCTCAGCTGCCACCAGCTCAAAAAGCAAGCAAACAGAGTCCCGGCCACGCCATGGTGCTCTGGTGCTCCTTTCATAATGCCAGACCTGTCGAGATCCGGCAGGAGAACTTCTCAGGGGCCATTGAAAAGGGAGGAGGAAGGATGGATTTCAAACAGTACGGGGGAGGCTCCGCTGCAAAGACGGGCAAAGCCCATTGTCAGGGAGTAAGAACACAGGGGGAAACTATGAGACAACCTTCAAAGGATGCGGTGGCCAGCCCCCTCTGTCTCCCCACGCTCACACTCCTCACCAGAGAAGACCTCCTGCAGTTCAAGAGGCTTGTGTTAATAGCCTCATCTTCGATATTCTGGGTTTCAGGGCCAAGAAAACAAATGTCCCCACGAAAGTCTTATGCCTTTTCAGGAAATGTGATAAAAAAAAAAATGTACACCTAAAGAAGAGAGAGAAAACTCTGGGTTAGCCAGGGCTCAACTCACTATTCTTTCCCTTTCTCCCAAAACTGACCTTGAGTTTCATTGTCTCTCAACTGTATCTGTTTTCCCGGTGAATAGAAATCAGGATTCTCTTCCATATGCCATTAGGGAAAATCCTATAGCTGAGAACCCCGAGTGTGGGGGTGGATATCCCTATGGCGTCTCACAAATGGCAGTCAGGAGCAGTATGGAAAAGTGGGGCACGAGGAAGGAAACCAGAGACAGCGGGGACTGTAGTTCCTCCAGCTGTTGCAAGCAAACAAACACCAAAAGATGCATTTGTGTTCTCTCCCGTAGGAAGGGAGCTCCCGGACTGAGTTCCCATCAAGTCCATGGCTGCACTTCTAGGAAGGCCTCAGCCAGGGGCTGAGTTATGTGCCATTAACTCAGGGTACAGCTGTCCTGGGGGTCGAGGCACCTGTCTGAGCTCAGGTTACAAGTGCTGGTGGCCCGTGGTTGGGGACGGGTGTCACCGTGGGTCAGTCCTGAGATCTCCAAAGCGGTCCAGGAGACACACATGTCCCTGTCACCAACCACCAGCTCTCCGCTCTTCCTCATGTCCAATCTGTGCGATCATCACCTAGACTCCGAAATGCGGCTGTTTAGCTACACAAGTTATGAACAGGTTTGATGATGCTCTTGAACCATCTGAAAAGTGCTCAAAGCACCGGGCTCCACCAACAGGGACTTTAAGGCTTAAGAACTGGCTCCCAGATGACAGCTCTTCTGAGCAAGGAAATCTGCCCGGGTTCCCTGGTGCCCAGCTGCACTACTGACAAAGGCGCTCTGCTGTGGAATCCGTCCCTCCCTTGGCTATTCCCATGGCTGGGTGGCCCCACCAGGGCACACAAGGCTTAATCTGCCATTTTCCTTCCAAAACTCTCACCATCTCCCTCTTCAATTTCCCTCTCTTGCCCATCCTCAACCCAGCTTACTCATTTAACAGCGCTAATGGTTCCGTTCTTACGGATGGTGTGTGCCTTTAAATCTCTGCTGAGGACAGCACTTGACAAATATAAAATGGAAATCTTTTTAGAAAAATGTGTCATTTAATTTGTAAACCATAATGATCAACAACAATGAATCCATTTCTTTTCCATAAGGTAATCCTCTCTCTCCTTCTCCCTCTCACTGTGTGTGTATGTGTGCTGTGTCGCGCCCCTCTCTTCTACTCAGCACATTCGTGCATGTGTTTGCTCGCTGCCCAGCGCCCAGTTTGCTAGGCTCCCTCAAAGGCAGCCTCAATCTGCTGGTGCCTGCCCAGGACCCAGCACCGGTGGACCAGAAATCAAACAAACTGGCTGCAGTAAGCCGTTTGCACCAGTTCACAAAGAGAAACCCCTGGGCCCATTCCCAGAAGGCCAGGCTGCAAGGGAGCCTGCCTTGCAAGCCTCCCCCACACTCAGAGTTTACTCTGTTTATTCTATCAACCCTGTTTATTCTCTCCACTCCGGCTTCTCAGCGGAAGAACGCATCACACTGCACCCAGATCATGGAGACACACAGGAAACATCCAGAAAGAACCAGAGCATGCAATCCTGCTGATTCATTCACTAAGCCGTTTGTTAACAAGCTGGTTTGGGGTTCCTCTTGTCCACAGTTTTTCAACACTTGGGGAATTAAAACTGCCAGCTGTTCTCATCTTTAAACAAAATAGCATGAATAATTGGAAATTTAAAATAATTCTCATTATTATAGCCCCAATCCCGACCATGCAAAACAGACATGTAAAATGTTAAGTGCAGAGCCAGCCAGCACTTGGTGAATGTTATGCAGACTTGGCTTCCTAAGGTTTAAAATGTATAACTAAATGACACATAACTTCTGAAATATCATGGCACCAGGTGAGAATTTACAAAAGGCTACCAAAAGCAAATTGGACATGATGCAGAGAGGATGTGAAATCAGACACATCCACACTCAAATTGGATCCCACACTTGCTGTGTAACCTGCAAAGGACATGTCTCACTGAGCCTCAGTGTTCTCATCTCTAAAATGGGTTTTGTAAGCACAGTACCCCAACTCACTAGATTAGTGTGGGGATTAAAATTAGGAGACGCATGTACAACACTTGATTAACTATAGTTTCTAGCTCACTGTGAGCTTCTAAGAAATGAAAACTACTGGACATTCTTTTCTTACAGATAATGTCTTTAAAAACCAGGAACTTAAAATAAATTTAAAATTTAAGAAACAATGAATACCTCTTTGGGGGAAATATCTGAGTCCCAAACCAGGTAATGGAACATCTTGGAAACCCAGACCACTGAGAGCAGACTTGTTAACGTGCCAGGGACAGGGCTCATACCCAGCCGACACTCAATAAACATTTATTGATACTGACCATGGTTTCCTCAGGTTTAAAATAAAACGTCTGGAAGAATTACAGAATTAACCACTTGTGGTTATTCCTGAAATAGTACAGCATCAATGTGAAGATTCAAAACATCACCCCCCAAAAGAGCTGCATACCAATTTTGTTTAAAAGACTGGAATGACCCTAAATACAAGTATTGCGTGAAAAGCAGAGATTCATAAAATTATAAGACCAGAATTAAGAAAGATTTCCTAGAAATGGAGGGGCCTCACCAACTTCAGCAGAGAAATTTCTTCATCTGTCATTCCATTGGCTTCACAGGGTAAAGTAACGATGCCAGGGAGATGTCTGTTTATTTCCAGAATGAGACCACCAACCCTTTGCATTTAGCCAAAGGGCTACCAAATTACAATGGAATATAGGCTGATTGAATCATTTAGAGTCAAATTCAAACAGATGATCTCACAGAGGAGAGCTCCCACACATAGATGGAGAAAGTTAAGGGAGGCCATAGTTTAAAATTTTTCTTTTTATCATGGCAGAGTTTGCAATGTGACAATGATTAAGCTGTAGGGGAGGCTTTTAACAGAGTTCCCTCTAGCCTTGCACTAACTCACTGAAATATACCATTTGCTTTTCTCATCTTCCTTTAATTTTAGTGTAGAAATAGCCATTTGTCTTAGTATTGTCTCTCATTTGAGGCAAAACAAAAAAAAAAAAATGCAGATTTCAGCAAGGCATTGATTAATTCATGAGGCATACTGGGTATTGAAAGGCAACCGAGATATTACCTCCATCCTTGAGAGTAAATCCCTAATCTTCGGGGATAAGTCTTTTAAGTGAGCTACTTCACCAAGTACCAAATAAATTGATCTCTGGAACACTTAAAATGCCAGGCTGTGTGTCTGTATGGTGCAGTAACACACACCCACACATGCACACGTGAACACCCCTCAGTGGAAAGAAAAAGGGAGCAGCAGGGACTGTTTCTTTGGCTGGCTTTCCTGCGTCGTGTGCACTTTCCCAGTGCAGAGCAGAGCCGTAAGAGTAAACGGGCACGTCTCCACATTAAGGAGGTTTGGCTGCAGGTGGATGTGAGAATGCAGAGTTTATGGAAACTTAGCCTTTTATTTATTTATTTTTTATATCCTCTGTTGAAACTGCAGACCTGTGTGAGCTTAGCCAGCTTTCCTACTATGCCTTTTGGGAAACACACCTGGATGTCTCTTCAGCCTCCTGGCCTGATGTTTGCATAGTTGAATTGAGGAGCCTGGTAATTCTCGGCCCGAGCGTCAACACGTGGGCTTGCTCTGTCCTTGTATTAGATTAAAATGCCTGGACATATTTATAAACTAAATTTTTGGTTGTGTTGATCAGTCTTAAAAAAAAAAAAAAGAAAGGAACAAAGAGAGAAAGCAAATTGGTTCTAGAATTAGCAGAAAGCCATTTTCTACTTTTCCCTAGTGTAGGTGTCATACCTACTGTTCTGCCACCACCAGGCCCCTCCATGGCTTAGTGACACGGCCTCACTGAAATGAAGAAATGTAGTCACTTACACTTGCTGGAAAGAAATGCAATGCGTAATGTTTTTAAGTTATAAATATGGCTCACATATAAGCATGAATAAGCGGCAGAGATTTATTTAATTCATTAATGAGGGAAGGGGTAGAATGAAAAAACAGTGCAAGGAGCATTTGGGGAACTGAATATATACAGGCGCTGGAGAACGATGCTGGAATAAGACCGCTGGATTAGACAGGACACTGGTTAATGCCACGCATGGCAATAAAACATAACTTTTAAAGTCATCTTTTCTATCAGAGCAAAATCATTTGCATCACTACTGAACAAAAACCTACACATTAACATGTCATTTCATAGAGTCTGAGCCTTAACCAGTAACAAATGGTTTTGTCAAAAAAGGTGCATTTCCCTAGAGAATCAGGTAATTTTGGGGTAGGCCTTTTAGAAAATGCTTCTGTAAGACAGAAAAAAACAGGCAGCTTTTGCCTTATTTCAAATTTGATACTGTGTCTTAACATCAGTGAAGTGCTTTTGGGGGGAAAAGGTGCCTCATATAACAAGACAATTAAAATCTTAATTGGGACAAATAATCATAGAAATATTAATAGAACAACATCATCACTCAGACCATTCTGAATAGTAAAAAATACAGAGTTTGAGACAGAAGCAACCCAAGTGTTCCTCGAGAAATGAATGAACAAAATGTGGTATATACATCCAATGGAATATTATTCAGCCTCAGAAAGGAAGGAAATTCTGACACATGCTACAACATGAATGAATCTTGATGACGCTATGCAAAGTGAAATAAGTCAGCCACAAAAGGCAAATACCATATAATTCCACCTATGTGCATTATTTAGAATAGTCAAATTCATAGAAACAGAAAGTAGAAAGGTGGTTGCCAGGGACTGGGGGAAGGGGAGAATGGGGAGTATTAGTTTAACAGGTACAGACTTTCAGATTTGCAAGATGAAAAAGTTCTGGAGAGTAGTTGCACAACAATGTCAGTGTACTTAATTAAACTGTATACTTACAAGTAGTTAAGATGGTAAATTTTATGTTATGCATGTTTTACCACAATAAAAAATAATTTTAAAAAATGACTCTGTTGGTATCACCAATCCAGATGCCTCTTATGAGGTGAAGGAATGTGGCCCAGCAGAGTGAGATCAAAACATGTATCCCAAGGAAGCATCTTTTTACCATCTAAAGTGCTAGGTTGTGACTTCACTTACGTGACATAAAGGAAATGAGTGCAAAGATGCCAACCTAGCTATGGCGGACTTGGGCCCACATCACAGAAATGATGAAGCAATGGAGCAGAGTTGGCTGCCTGAGCAGCCGAGGGCCCTGTGGTGCCTGTTAAAAGCCAGCAGGAGCTGGGGATGAGGTGCATTGGCCAGAGCCCAAGATGCAGCCCCACAGCTGGGAAGTGCTATCTGGCCTTTGAATCAGAACTCAGATAGCTCCCCGCAACACCCTTAACTTTGCTTGCCCCTATTCAAGAGTTGAATGATGAGAAAATTCAATCTGACATTCACTAAACTTTGGGGACCAGCTTTCTGATGATCATATTTGCATCTTTTCTGATTATCTCCAGACTTTTGTTTCAGGCTCTAGAAAAATGGGGCCTCTTACAAAAAATACAAAGAAAATTCTTCTTGTTGTTCAAGGGTAAAGTTTTTACTCTTCTCTGATGTAACTTTATCATAAATGGTCCACACACTCCAGCAGATAGTGAAAGCCCTCCCATAAGAATCTTTGCCACACATGTACAAAATATTTTTATTCCGTTAGAAAGTTGATTAATAAAGCAATTATGCCTGCCTGCCTGCCTTTCTCTCTCTCTTTTTCTTTCTTTTTCTCCTGATCAATAGAAACTTCTTCTAATTTTTATGGTGGATTGACAAGATGCCATGGAATGCTGATTAAGATGGAACATTAAGTCCAACTGAGTTTTAAAACTCAAATCCTTTATGGAGTCAATGAAAACTAAGCCCACCTCTTTCAGGCAGTATCCTTCAATGCCTTGCTTTCTACCCACAATCAGAGTATTTTATCATCTGGTCATTAATTTTTTGACATTATAAAAATTAAGAAAATGTACTCATTTGCAAAAATATTTAACCCTAATGCTCAACCTTACACTTAAAACAAAAACCAGCAATGCCTAGAAACACGTTTTGTTCCATCATAGCTTCCACTGTTAAGAGGAGCATTTGCTAGGAACAAGCTGCTATCAAAATTCAAACACTCTTTAGAGCCAAAAGAAATCATTCTCTCTGACTTAGGAGCCTCCTCTCAGTATGATTTGCTTCATCATACCCTAATTAAGTGAGGATTACAGGGGTTGTGAGTTGATGTATCCCTCCTAAAACCCAGACAAATTTTACACACACAAATGGCAACAGAGAAAGAAGCACGCGATTCACTAAGGCTGGCCAATTGCTCTTTTGTTTTGTTTTGCTTTGCTTGGTTTTGCTTCTGTTTTCATCAATCCTGGCTTTTTTTTAGTAGCAGGTGTAACCAACTCAGCCCATCCTAAAGTTTCAGTCTTTGTAGTTCAGACTGTCTCCTGACATGGAATGACTCCAGGAGGGTCAGCCAAGAAAATAATTATGACAAGCTCAGAGAAAATCTGTAAAATGTTTAAACAGCTAACTAACAAGTTAACTACTGGAGGAAGCTGGTAGAATTAAATGGAAATATTAACTTTGAGATTAAAAAAAAGAAGAAGAAAGACAGAAAGCAAGCCACAGGAAAGGGAAGGGAGAACAGTGAGCCAGAGGAGAGGAGGCGGCTCGCCCTGGAAGCAACAACAGTCTGAAAATATAGGTGCCGTAAAATCTTTACTTGTACTAAGTGCTTTCTCCTCCCCTGCCTGCTTGTGCCAACTCGTAGCCTCATGTAAACTCTTCCATTTTTATGGTCTTTTAGGTGCAGATCGTCATCGGCTCAAAGGTGAACTGCAACTATTTTGCAGAAAATAAAATCAGAGTATGTTTATGTGATCATTGCTCTAAGACAGCAAAGGAAAAAAAAAAATTCAGCACAAGGACCACTTTAAAATTTTGATCCTAGCCAAACGCTCAGCCCAATCTGTGTCCTAGACTGGTCTCCTTAGTCCCCATTCACGTTCGTCCCCACCTGAGTACAGTTGTTCGGACAACTCTAAGAGCTAAAAGGTGAGACGTCACGGTTGACACAGCTTGGCTTGTCTGGCAGTCTTGACTCTGCCCGCTATCTATGCCCTCTGGGACACAGAGGGATCCGTGTACAGATTTTACTTAAACATTATTTTTAACCTTTGGAGGTTGCAACTCATGATATGAAAAAAGGTTTCAAAAACCACACAATATACTGGGGCATAAAAATGGCCTATATCTGAAAATAACTCCCAGTTCAGCTGTTTTGGAATAAAGCAAATGTTTAAAGTAGCCCGAAGTGAAAGTTAAATGTTTCAATAGGCCCAGCTGCCTCTGAGGCTGGCGCTGGGGCTGGGGGAGGAAGCCGTGGTTTCTCTTTGAAGCTTGGCTGCTACAAGTCCAGGAGCGGCCAAATTGCAGGGCAGACGCTGCCTCCCTGGCCTATGGGCCTCCTCCGGAGCAGCTGAGACAGGCGGGTCGCCCTCTCGCTTCTTTCTTAAGAGGCAGAAAAAAAGGAGGAAAACAAGAAAAACGAGTGAGTTGGAAATTTTAGGGTACTGGATGCAAACATTTCTGTGACAATTAAATTTTTAAAAAACCAGGCTGCCTGCAGCAGGAGGAACTATGTTGAACACTGAGCACATTGAGGAGGAAGAAGGTGAATCTTTTATTTTCTGCTTTGATAAAAAGAAATTGTAGTCCAAGAAATAAAAGAGGAAAGATGACCGAGTGGGAAGAGTTCTCCAGTGGGTTATTTCATTTTTTGTCTTTGGTAATGAACTCCCATTGAATCCAAAGTACCCTGTAGGGTCCCTCCTGTCTTCTAAGCAACCTGCAAGCAAGCAGCTTTCTTTGAACTCTGTGGTCTCTTGTGTGTATCAGAGAGAACCTCCTCCCTCATCCTCTTTTTCAGCTGAAGATTGGCTTCCTCTGTCACTAAGATTACAGAAGAGGAACCTCCATGCACTCCCTCTTCCGTGAATACTCACCTCGCAGCTTGCAGACCATGCACTGTGCTCCCCCCGTTACTCTGTACGAACAGCCCACGCCCCGTGGCCAGCTCTCCACCCGTGCGCTAGAACCCAGACACTTTCACCTGCTCAAGGACATCATTTGCCACTTGTTCCTTCTTCTGCATTATTAACTTTTACTTTCTATTATATTATTCCTATGTACAGGCATGCTGCAATTCTCTCATTTCCGGTAAAAGAAAATAAAAACTTCTCTACCATCCCATTTTCTGTTCCCTCTTACAACAGAACTAGTGAAAGCATTACTTATGCCAGTGCTGTTCAGTAGAAACACAACGTGAGCCACATATGTCATTTTAATTTTGCTAGGTGCCACATTAAAAAAGAAACAAGTGAAATTGATATTAATAATATATTCTGTTTAACCCAATATATTGAAAAAGTATCATTTCAACATGTAATTGTTATAAAAAAATTATCGAGATATATTACATTCCTTTTTAATATTAATCTGGTGTGTGTGTTACCCTCACAGCGTATTTCAATTCAGAGTAGCCCATTCCAAGTACTCAATAGCCACATGTGTCCAGTGGCTTCCATTTTGGATAGTGAAGCTCTGTACTGTCCCAATTTCTCCTCCTCCCATCCTCTCTTGAACCTGTTCCTTTCAGACTTTTGCCTCCACCACTGTACTGACACTGGTCTTGTCAAAGGCTCCAATAATTTTGCTCTATCTAGAGGTCAATTCTCAGCCTATATATCTTGCTCGACCTATCAGCACCATTTAACCCGGTTGATGACTATTTCCTGCTTGATAAACTTTCTTCACTGGGCTAAGTGGACACCACACTCTTCAGTGGATGCCACACTGTCCTGCCTTTCCTCTTACTTCACCGGATGCTGCTCCTCGGTTTCCTTTGCTGGCTTATACTCATCTCTTTGCCCTCTGAATAATGCCGCAGTGGAAAGTCCCAGGGCTGATTCTTTCATCCTCTTTACTTCTCTGGATGCTCTGACTTCTTGATGATCTCATCCATCTATGTGTTCACAAATCTCCACCCTAGATCTCTCTCCTGAACTCCAGCCCCTTAATCTCCCTTTGGACCCATGCATCTTCATTTGGACATCTCAAGGCTTTTATAGATTTTATACATAAAAATGTAAAACTATTGCATACCAAAAAAACTAAAAAATTATTCAACAAACTGGTAAAAATAATCACAGAAACTAATTCAAATGGTTAATATTTTTAAAAAAGCAGTAGGTTCCAAAAGATAAATAAATACAGAAGTAATAGGAACAGACCATCCTCAAGAGCCACTACAAATGGTTAGCAAATGTGTTGAAAAATGTATTTGGGCATTGCTAAGAAATCAATATGAAATAAGAAAACTAAAACTTATATTCAAAAGGTTTAATAGTGAACATATTACCTTTCCAATAATGGTAAGATAGTTAAGCTATGAGATATATCTATATATACTTGGTGGAATATTATGGCATTCTTAAAAAGGATGTTTTGTAAGAATTTATGATGATACTAAGAAATGTTTATATTATATGAAAGAGTAGGTTATGGGAGGCCAAGGCAGGCGGATTGTTTGAGCTCAGGAGTTCGAAACCAGCCTGAGCAAGAGTGAGACCCCATCTCTACTAAAAATAGAAAGAAATTAATTGGACAACTAAAAATATGTAGAAAAAATTAGCTGGGCATGGTGGCGCATGCCTGTAGTCCCAGCTACTCGGGAGGCTGAGGCAGGAGGATTGCTTAAGCCCAGGAATTTGAAGTTGCTGTGAGCGAGGCTGATGCCACGGCACTCTAGCCCAGGCAAAAGAGTGAGACTCTGTCTCAAAAAAAAAAAAAAAAAAGAGTAGGTTAAATTATATATATGGTGAGATCACAAACTATAAATTAAACAATAATTACACATGGAAAAAAGATTGGAAGAAAAGACACCAAAATGTTAGTATCTTTGAGTAGTGGTAGAATGACATTATTGATATTAACTATAATGAATATGCACTATTTTACAATGCAAAGAATGATCTTATTTTCATAGGTAAAAGAAACATGAAAAAAATACACTTCTCATTCTATTGACCCAATTTTCACCCAAATGCTGACTATGTTGTTTATGTTTAATAAACACAAATCCTTTTTGTTCATTTAATAATGTCTTTTTAATGTTTGATTATATTATTTGTAAACATGTTTTTTAAAAAAGTAGCACAGAAACCTGGCAAACTAATAAACAATCATAATTTCTTATTGACGTAACAAAATAAGAAAGAATTTTAAAGATTATACCCTCCCTCCCTCCCTGGACCCCAAAGGGCTAAACAGAGTTTTAGATCCCTGGGGTTTCCCTTCCTTGCAAAATGACAGCTGAAATATGACTTCTTCGCCTTTTCTTTTTCAAAAATCCAGGATATAGAGGTCAAAAATCAAATTCCCCAAGCAAAGATAGAGGTCAGAGTCTTAAAGAGTAAAGAGGCTGATGTGACCCTGATCCAAGAAAGCCAATGTAACAAAAACAAAATTAATACTATTTTTATATCATCAAATACCCAGTCCATATTCAAAATTTCCAGGTTATCTACATAATTTTTTTTTTTTTACTATTTATTTCAGTCAGGATCTAAACAATATCCACTATTTGATTTGGTTGTATGTCTCAAACCTAAAAGCAAAATATTCAAAACTAAATTAATGCCCAATTATAGGAGAATGCTTAAATAAATTATGTCATAGCCATGAAAAGAAAAAACTATGCAGTTGGTAAAAAATAATTACTTCAAAGACTATTTACTGGTATGAGGAAATGCTCCTGAGATCAAATTAAATAACAGAACAATATCGTCTTATTTCCATAGGACAAACTTCTAGATATGGAATTTCTGTGTCAAAATTTATATATGTAGTCCCAGCAACAGTACATGAGAGTTCTCATTTCCTTTCATTCTCACCAGTACTGGATATCGCAGGTTTCTAAACAATTTGATGAGTGAAAATTATATCCAGCCATTTTAATTTTGATTGTCTTTACATTGGGGTGAGGGTAAAAATTCTGCACATATTTGTTGGCTATTGTAGTTCTTTGATGGTTTGCTTGCTTTCTAGACCTCAACTACTCTTTGCCTTGCTCTTTTTCTTTCTTTAAACTTTTTAAAATAATTTATAGAAGCTCTTTGCATGTTAAAGCTTTTAATTTCTTATTTATTATATGTATCACAAATATATTCTCATTCCATTATTTGCTTTTTAATGATAAAAATTTGAAAGTTAATATAATGTCTTTTGATATACAGAAGTTTTGAAGTTTTATATAGTTAAATACTATTTTCTTTTGCTTCATGGCTTTTCCCACTGAGTTTACTCTTAAAAAAGTGTTTTTATATTTCTTCTATTATTTTTATAGGTTTACATTTTATATCAATGTCTTTAGTTTATCTCTTTGTATATACGTTAGGAGAGGGACTCTGACCATGTATCTTCTAAAAAATAACAATATCCTAATATATTTCTTAATGATATATTATTATGGCACTAATTTGAAATACTGCCATTATTGAATGTTAAACTGACATATATACTTGAGTCTGTTTCTGTTTATAGATTCTGCCCTGTACCACTAATTTACTTGTCCTTTCCTCTGTAAGTACTAAATCATCTTTATTATAGTAGCATTAGAGTTTGCTGAAACATCTGGGCAAATCTCTTTTCACTACTGGTTTTCAAAAATGTATTGGCAAGTCCTACACACTTTTTTGCTGTCTATACTACAGCCTCACTGCTCTTTCCTCAGTTCATCAAGTGCCCCTTGACCATTTGTCCCCAAGACATGCTGCTCAAGTTAGCCGCATACCTTTCCCCATCCCAGACCAGTTCACCTGGTTCAAAAATTATCTCATTTAGGGAAGACTTCCGAGAATCATCAAATCAGATAACTTTTCTTCAGAGTAATTACCTCTGAAATACATTTATCTTTGTGATTGTTTGATTATAATCTATGCCCCTCCACTAGACCATAAGCTCCACTAGGGAACAAAAAAAATGCCAAAATTATTTCCTTGAAGCCCAGCTAACAGTAGCCAATGTACTGAATACATTTCTGATGAATAGGTGAATGAATTAACAAATGAATGAATGAGGACTGGCACAGAAGTACCCCTCATCCACCCAGCTCCTGTAATCTTAACTAGAGTCTCTATTTGTGAAGAAGACAAATTCTTGTTTCCTAAGGAAGAAGCAGTGTGGCCACATCACCGGTGATCCATTTCTAAAACAAATGGGATTATATGCTGAAGGAAGGAAGGGCTAAGAGATCCAATGCTGCCTTCTGCTCATCCTCTGACCATCTTGCTAATCCCCAAAGGAGGACACTCACCACAAGGCATGAGAGTCATCTCAGTTTCCATTATTCTTGGCATGATTGTTGAGTGACATTTCAATTACAGCCTTCTTGCCCCTGATTGTAGGAGCCACTGGAGCCTGAGAGCTCACTCTTAATCCTGCCCAGGAAATACAGTATCATATTCCAGTTTGGCGGTTTAATGTACCACATGGGTACACAAGACCAAGACATTACAAGCTGATAAACTGGATGGGGCCTATATGCTTACTGGAGAAAACTCTGAGATTTAATCACTTGGAAGAGATAACCACAGGAATGGAGTTTTTAAATATATTTTGGGGTCTGACTTGGAAACTGCTTCCTCACCATTAGCACAGAATCAGCCACTCTAGGAAGAACTTCTATAGGAAAGGCAGATGCTTCTCTTTTCCAAGTAACTTCTCAGAAGACCTTGGGGCGAACTTAACACCAGAATACATAAAGAATTTTAAAAAATTCAATTTAGTGGATGTGAATAACAACAACAATAACTATTCATTATGGATCTTCTAAAAGCCTGGTGCTTCACATAATGTTCATAGCAATCCTGTCAATAGGAAGCATTTTGGACATTTTATGTATAAGGAAATGGAACCTTGGAAAAGAAATTCCCTCAAGGTTCCTCAGCTTGTAAATAAGAAAGCCAGATTTCAAATTTCAGATATCAGATTTATCTGAATCAAAAACTCTTTATTTTTCTGGAGAGAACACCAGGAAGATACCTGAAGTAATGTGGAGACTATAACTTCCAGAAGGCACTGTGTTTCTTCATAGTTTCCTCATCTACCTCCTGTATCCTTACTTCAAATCTTCAGGCCTTACCCTCTCTCTTCTCAAACCACTGTCTCTTGTTTAAAGGAGCAAAAAGATGTCCTGGAGATGGTTGTCTGGATGGGTTTCATCTAGCGAGAATTCCTTGACCATCACTCTCATCCACACTGAGCAAAAAGGCCCTCTACTGGGTTTCAAAGCATCAGGGGTCTCCTCCTATCATGGCACACACTAGGCTGTCATCTGTACCAGTTTGTGGTTCTCTGTTACAAAGCTTCAGAATGGGATGGGCCATATCTTAGTCACATTTGCATTGTGAGCATCTGGCATTGGGTTTGGCACAGGGTAGGTAATTAAATATGATTTTTAGATTAAAGTACATCAAGATACTGCCTTCCTGCTCCTCCAGATCTTAAGAATGGACTCCATACTTTTCAAAGTAAAAAATAAAAAGTTAAAAAGTATAGAAAAAGGTCTCTCAGGACACAGTGTCTACCTAAAACAAGTCTGATGAGAAGAACAAAGAATTGACTCCTGACCCCGCACCACCACTCTAACAAGCATTAAGTAATAAGTAACAATATAGTAATGCTGGAAGAATTAAATGAGTATAGAAAAAGACCCTCTCTGAGGCACATTGTAAAAGAAAGACCAAAAACTGAGGATGGATATTTAGAAAAACCTTTCTGGCAAACTAGTCCCTGCCCAAACACAAAGTATCACTAAAGGAATTTGAAGTCTGTGGTGTATTGTAGGGAAACAAAGTGACCACAGTCCCCAATTCCAACTCAATTCCTAACTCAATTGGCTCAATAATCCACATTGAAGTCCTAGCAAAAGGAATTGTGCTCACTTCTAGGTATAAAAATCATTTACCTTAATATCTACTGTCCTACAAAAGAGATTCAGCTTTCAACCAAAAAACTACAAAGCATACAAAACTAAAGCGAGAAAAACAATACATCGTCAAGAGTAAATCAACAGAACCAGACTCCGGTGTAAAACAGATATTGAAATTGTAAACAGAAAATTTAAAATAACTATAATTAATATGTTAAAAGCTCTAATGGGAAAGGAAGACAACATGCAGGATTAGATGAGTAATATCAGCAGAGAGAGAAACTACAATGGAGATTCAAGCAGAAATAAAAAGCACAGTAGCAGAGATGAAAAAGGACTTTGAGTGGATGATCAGTAGATTTGACACAGTCAAGGAAAGAATCAGTAAATCTGAATATGGGTCAATATAAATTACCCAAATTGAAACACAAAAAGAAAAAAAAAGAGTGAAAAAAAGCAGAACGGAATATCTAAGCAATGTAGGACAATGACACATATCTAAGATATGTTTAATTGGAATTTTACAAGAAGAGAGAGGGAACAGGGCAGAAGAAACATTTAAAGATATAATGGCCAAGAATTTTCCAGAATGAACTATAGACACCAAACGACAGATCCAAGAAACACAAAGAACACCAAGGAGGATACATACAATACAGAACAACAACAACAACAAAAGCAAAAATCAAACCCTAAACCTTTCTTATTCAAACTGCTTGGAGAAAGAAAAAATTTTGCAGTTAAGCAAAAACAAAAGACATATTAATACTAATATAAATAAATGACTGAATAAATAACTGGGAATAGGGAAGAAGAGACAAATCTCCCTTATAGTAGAATTCCAAAAAATTTATGTAGTTACTCTACCCTAGGAGAAGAAACATAACTTGATACTCCTTGAGTATGAGCTGTGTTTACTGACTTCCTTCCAAAGATGTTAAAAAGGAAGGGGAGAGGAGTACCTTTACAGTGGAGAAACCAGGCAAACACTACCTTAGCCAGGTGATCAAGGTCAACATCAAGTTTGAAAACTTATGTTCATAGTATATCTGCTTAATATGATATTATGAAAATGATATTATGCCTCTGTGGTTTTCCTCGCAAAACCCATAACCCAGTCCAATCATGAGAAAAATATCAAACAAATGCAGATTGAGAAACATTCTACAAAACACTTGACCAGTATTCCTCAATACTATCAAGGTCATTAATAACAAAATAAGTCTGAAAATCTATCACAGCCAAGAGGAGCCTAAGGAGACATTATGACTTAACATAATGTGATATTCTAGATAGGATCCTAGAGCACAAAAATGACATTAGATAAAAACTAAGGAAATATAAATAAATTATGGATTTTAGTTAATCATAATTTATAAATATTGGTTCAGTGACTATAACAGATGTACCATACTAATATAAGATATTGATAATGGGGAAACTGGATATGGAATATATTGGAACTCTCTGTACTATCTTTGTAATTTTCCTGTAAACTAAAGCTGTTCTAAAAATAAGTTTTTTAAAAATAAAACAAACATAAAGACTCATTACATACAGAGGAATAAAGACAAGAACAAACTTCTTATTAGAAATTATACAAGCCAGAATAAAATGAAGTGACATCATTGAAGATATTTTTTAACTGTCAGCCAGAGTTCTGTAGTCAGCAAAATATCTTTTTAAAATGCAGGAGAAACAAAGACTTTCTGAAAGAAAAACCAAACTGAGAGAATCAATTGCCAGCAGACCTGCACTATCAGAAATGCTCAAGGAAATTATCTAGGTAGAAGAAATGTAACACCAGAAAGAAACTTGTATCTACACAAACAAATGAAGATTTGATGGAAAGGAAATGAATAAAGGTTTAAAAAATTTTTAAACCCCTTTCTTACCCCTAAGTGCTCTAAAAGATAATTGATTGTGCAAAGCAATAGCAATAGCAATGTACTGTGTGCTTGCAGCCTATGTAAAATTGAAATGCATAGCATGAAGT
Organism: Avahi laniger; assembly: GCA_963575035.1. Classification (NCBI taxonomy): domain Eukaryota; kingdom Metazoa; phylum Chordata; class Mammalia; order Primates; family Indriidae; genus Avahi; species Avahi laniger. The sequence goes on from CAUYSK010027670.1 coordinate 20,185, forward strand.
AAGGGATGAAAAAATTGGGCATAGGCTGTTACAAGGTCTGTACAGTACATAAGAAGCGATGTAATATTATTTGATGGTCAACTCAGATTAATTAAAGATGTGTATTGTAACTCCAGGGCAATCACTAAAAGTAAAAACAGAAAAGAGGTATAAATAACAAGCCAATGTTATCTTGAGGAGATATCTCCACTCCCATGTTCACTGTGGTATTATTTACAATAGCCAAGGCACAGAAGCAACCTAAATGGCCATTGACGGATGAATGGATAAAGAAAATGTGGCATATTCATACAATGGAAATTGTTCAGCATTAAAAATTAAGGAAATGCTGCCACTTGAAACAACATGGATGAACCTGGAGGACATTATGCTAAGTGAAATAAACCAAACATGGACATATTCTGCATGATATTTCTTATATGATGAATCTAAAATAGTCAAACTCATAGATGTAGAAAGTGAAACAGTGGTTGTCAGAGGTTGGGAAAAGGGTGAAATTGGAGATATTAGTCAAAGGGTACAAAGTTTTAGTTATATAACATTAATAAGCAATAAAGATCTACTGCAAAGCATAGGGCCTATAGTTAATGTATTGTATAGTTAAAAATTTGCTCAAAAAGTAGACCTTATGTTAAGTGTTCTTATCACTAATATAATAATAAATAAAGAGGTCAGGAGGAAACTTCTGGAGGTGATAGGTTTATAACATAGATTGTGGTGATGGTTTCACAAATGTATACTTATCTCCAAACTCATCAAATTGTATACATTAAATATAGACAGTTTTTGAATGTTAATCATACCTCAATAAAGAAGTTTAAAAAGATAATAACAAAAAGACAATATTGAAGATAAAATGAAATAACAAAAAATTTAAAATAATCCCCCAAAATGCCCAAAAGAAGGGCAAAAATAAACAAAGAACAGATAGAACAAATAGAAAACAGCAAGTGAATTGGCAGATTTTAATCTAACCATATGAATAATAACATTAAATATAAACAGTCTCAACACAACAATTAAAAGACAGAGATTATCAGCGTATATCCAAATATATGCTGTCTATCAGAAATTCACTTTGAATATAAAGACATAAATAAGTTTAAAGTAAAAGGATAGAAAAGTATATCATATAAACAATAATCAGAATAAAGCTGGCATAATTATATTGATATAAAATGAAGTACGCTTCAAAAGTAGTATTACCAGGAAAAGATATAACATTGACAAAGTGGTAAATTCTCCAAGAAAACATAACAACATAAATTGTATTCACTTAATAACAGAGCTTCAAAATTCTTAATGCAAAAATTGATGGAACTTAAATGAGAAATACACAAATCTAAGTGAGCTGAAATCCTGATCATTACTATCAATCCACTTGACCTAATTGACACTTACAGAACCTTACACCCAACAGCAGAAGAATACACATTCAAGTGCACTTATAACATTCAACAAGATGGGTCATATTCTGCTCCATAAGACCAAGCCTTACCAAATTTAAAAGAAAAGAAATCACATTGAGAATGTTCTCTATGTTGAAGTTAATTAGAAATTAATAAAAGAAAGATATCTGTAAACCTCTCAAATTAAACAAGTCACTCTACCTAATACATGGGGGTCAAAGAGGAAATCTCAAGAGAAACTTAAAAATATTTTTAACTGAACAAAAATGAAAACATAGCATATCAAAATTTGTGGGGTACACCTAAAGCACTCCTTAGAGAAAATCATTAACAGTGAATTTTTATATTAACATAGTCACAAAATTCCTGAACACATAGTAGCAAATTTAAGGTAGCAATATATAAAAATATATTTTAAAAGCAATGTAGCCATTTCTTATAAAGTTAAACCCATGCTTACCACATGCCCCAGCAATCTCCCAAGATGCTACCCAAGAGAGGCGAAAACCTATGTTCACACAAAAACCTATATGCAAATATTTATAGCTGCTTAATACATAATCACCAAAAACTGGAAATAGCACAAATGTCTTTCCTTGAGTGAATGGATAAACAAACTGGTACATGCATACAATGAAATATCACTCAGCAATAAAAAAGAATAAATTATCGATTTGTCAAACACCACGAAGAATCTCAAATGTACTTTGCCAACTAAAAGAAGCCTGACCCAAAGGACTACATACTATAGACTCACAGGATATTCAGGAAGAGGCAAAACTACAGGAATGGAGAACAGATTGGCAGGGGGCAGGGGGTGGAGAAGGGGAGGCGACTGACTACAAACGGGCAGCATGAGACATTTTTTGGAAGTGACGGAACTGTCTGTATATTGATTGTGGTGGTGGATACATTTTTCAAAACTGTATACCACAATGAGTGAATTTTATGGCATGCAAATTTAAAAATAAAACAAAAATAAAAGGTCATTTATACAAAAGAGAAGACAGACTTGAAGAAAAACAGTCTATCCTCTATACACCTGGTCACCCTATAGGAATTCTGCCACCAAGAAAAAGCACACCCTATCAAGCCATCCCCAAGCCAAGATCTCAGGCAAGCCATTTAGCTCTGTACTTTACAAAAGCTTTCTGAAAAATGAAATCGCGCTTTAAAATATAATAATCCAATCAGATATGTCCTGACACCCCCATCCGTGTACTAAGCCCCTGATTACAGGCCGGCACCGCAGAATATTTGAGCAAATGTAACAACTCTTTTCCCCTTCAACCAACCAAGGGCTGGAAAGCCTATAAATGTGCTATTTCAGCTGTTTTTAGCAGCTTATCATGATTTTGTGAAAGTCTGGCCTCAAGACTTTGGATCCCTTCTTAATAACATTTAATGCTACCATTATGTAATTGAATCCATTTTGTCAGTGTAGTGGGAATATCGTTAAACTGTAATTCATTTCACTGTCTTCTAGCTTTCAGACCCTCAAGTCCCAGCGTCCAGAACACCAGGAACTTGAAGCAGGGTGTGATCCTAATCCTTCCCCCTCCCTCCATCCTCCTGGGCCAGACGGAGTTTTTCCACACGGCAGTGTTATCCATTTCATTATCATCCAGGCGCTGGGATGCTTCAGGCTGGCGTGTGTGCATGGACTCTGCGGGGCTCCTCATCGGGCAGTGCTTTAAACTCCTGATGCAGGGTGACACTTTTCTGTTTTGCAGAGTCTCAATCTGGACGCAGAGCATTTTTGGAAATGCAATCATATCAGGAGATGGTCCTTTTTACATCAGTTGTCCCCTCGATATTAAGTACATACCTGGCACCTTGCCACCTAATGTGCAAGTAGTCACATTATTATTGAAACCATATGTTCATTAGCAAGGTTGGCACCAACTCAGCCTCCACTGTCCGAAGTTAATGTTGTATTATTCCATTCTAGTCCAGACAACGGGACAGTGTAGGATACAGTTTGGGCATGAGAACAAACGGTCTTGTTTGACGAAATCTGAGTCTTCAACTGTTAGAAATATGATCTGGTTTCTATCTTGACATATGTCTGCACTGATGTTTCAGAGAGGGGCATGTTTTGAAAGAAAATACCATTCTTTCAGTGTTATCTTTGCAAAATTGTATTTAATTCTTTCCACCACTTGCAGGGACAACTGGAGTCCGCTGGCTTCTTGCTGGGCTAATTACTTCATCCCTGGAGATTCACGCAAGAGTGTTTCACTTAATATAAAGGAGTGACTCAGAATCATTGCTTTCAATTAAGAAAGCCTCAGAGAATTCTGAGAACAGTGTTCTCTTCTTTTAGAAGTAGGGAGGAGGGGTGCTAAGACAGGGAGGGAGGGGAGGAAAAAAGAGAAGAGAAAAAGAATATAAGCAGAAAAAGACTTGTGCATTTAAAATGAAAGCATCGATTCCATGCATTAATTTCAGAAAATTCAATTCAAACTGCACAAGTTCTCAGCCTTTCAGACATTATTATGTACAACGTGTATTTAATCTCTTGCTCCATCCTGGTAGAAAGACATGCTGGATTTGTAAAAACTTATGATGATGATGATGATGATGATTTATTCTCATGTGAGTGTCTCATGCATAGGTCAGAGGGCTCGGATTTTTCTGTATCCCTTACTAGTGAAGCAAACCCACTTTTTGCATGTATGCTCGACAAAGCTGCCAAAAGTATTTGTTTAAACCCATTAGTTGCACTGCTTTACAAAAGAGTTTCTTATAGCTCACATATGGTCAAGTCCCTACTTGATTATACATGGCAATCATAAAGCAGAATTTTACAAATTTAGAAACCTACATGTGGGACATGGATTAAAGTATTTTTATGATCGCTGCTGGAAATAGTGGCATTGAAGACCAGGTTTTCCACCAGATGATCCATGAGGTATTATAATTCTCCCATGTACAGCTAGGTCTATTATAATAAAATATTTTCCAGAAAACTTAGGATGACCTAACTTCATCAGTTTCTCCCAAAAGCAGCCATATTCCAACTAAAAGTAAATGGTACTCTTAGATCAGGGTAAAAGTATCAGTCAATAAACTACATTTGTGGCCAAACCATCCTACCAGGTTTCCTGACAAGTCATTTCTTGGACTTCCTGAGAAGATGGATCTGAGCCAGTCCTGTATTATCCAAAAGTAATGCAAGTGTTTAGGCCCCCAGCAAAGCAAGACCAATAAATTATGAGGAAAAAAAAATTTTCATAAGAATTGGATATTTAATTTTTTACAAAAACTGTCAATCACATGGAAAAAGTCAGAATAAAATTCATATTTATCTATGCTTCTTTGTAGTTTATTATTATTTCTCTTTTGAACAGTGCTGGAACGGCATAGTCTTTATCATGCTAGAGGCCTTGAAAGGTCTTCCTGCAGCTCTGGTCTGCTTCTTGTCCCGACACCTGAGAGGAAAATCCCCGACCTGTCTCCTAAGCATCCTCTCTCTTCCCGGACTCAAAAGCCACCTCCATATTGGGTCTTCCCAGAGCTCCCAGTCTTAACAAAGCAGGTAAACATTTCAGTGATTCATTCCTGTTTTCTACTTTCCACAAATTCAATTCAAAACTATCCCAGCAATAGGAACACTGTCTTCTTTTTTCTGTGTGCACAAAGGGTTAACACTGACCAACAACGTGCTAAATGCGTCCATTTCTGCATGTGCTCGCCGTCTAGTCTGAACCACTCTGCTCATGCTCATTTTCCATACAACCTTTTACAAGTAGCTAAGAAAGGAGTCCATTGTTGCCTGCATTTAGTGGGTTTAAAAACATAGTCCCCAAACAACTGAAAAGGCGAATCAGGGAAGGAATGCCAAAAACAAAGTATTTTCCCCCAGGAAAAGCCATGTATAAAGTCAGCCATGAGATGGTGGCTGGTTTAGAAACTGCACCCGTATCTGTGAGATAAGCAGCGGATTGTATAGTTATAAAATATAGTTTGTATGCTCTCTTAATCTCCAGTCAGCTGCTTCCACACTCTTCCTACAATGTATGTAATTTTTCCTTTCAAATACCCCAAAAGGGAGCTATAAGTTAATTATTAATTTGTAGGCCCACCTGGCTGAGCGGGTATCTAAGAATAATTCTTTTGTAAGTTAGATAGATAGATAAAATTAGGTTAAATATATATTGTATATAGTATTGGAGAGAGAGAGACACAAACACAGACACACATATGCATAAAATCCCAGGTGATGGGAGTAGGCTTTGATAAGTAGGCTTGTTCTACTTTGCACACAAACTAATCGTGGTAGCTAGTCTCCAAAGATAGCCCCAAAGCATCCTACCCTACCCTGTATGCACATGCTGCTGCTTTCATCAAGAGAGGGAGTGTGTTTCCCTTCCCTTGAATCTTGGCTGGCCCTGTGACTGCTTTGACCAATGCGACATGGAAGAATGTTCTGGGATTTCCAAGCCCAAGCAATAAGAACGCCTGGCGGCTTCTGCTTCCTTCCATAAGCCTCAAGTTGCCATGTAAGAATCCCAGGACACCCTGCTGGAGAGAGAGGTCATGGGGTTAGGCTCTGAAAGCAGAGACACCACATGGAGAGACAGGCACCATGAGCAGCACTGAGGGCTGAGACATCCAGCACCGGCCACAGCTGCAGCGCCTGCCATCTTCTGAAACTGCGTGAGAAATGTCAAGCAAGAGTTGAAGAACCACCTAGGAGAGGAACTGTGAGATATAGTCAAATGATTGTTTTAAGCCAGTAAGTTTTCAGGTGGCTTCCTATGCAATAAATGAAACTGTTTTTTTCAAGCAGCAGTTTTTGTCTATTTGTTAAAATGACAGCTTCAAATTTTAACTAGAATACAACTTAACAGATAAGCATTTGTTTAGGTTTTGGATTTTTAATAAATGAGTAGAAATTAAACATCAAATAGTTTTCATACTAGAATATTTGAATGAACTTAGTAGAATCTAAATTTTGTTACTTTAAAATACACATGATTTGTTAAATAAGTGGAAAAGCGTTTGGCACAGCGTGTTTAGGACATTAGCAATTCCAAAAAGCATTTGGAAGAACTCCTGTGCTTGGTTAATGCCTTCTGCTCCTAAAGTCTGACTAGTGTTTTAAGAAAAGAGACATTCCCTAATTTTTCATTCAAATTCAGAAAAGTGTAATAAACCCCTATGTATCCAATACTCAGTTTCAGCAACTATCAACTCACAGCCAATTTTGTTTCATCTGTACCCAAAGCCACTCCCCGCTGATTATTTGAAACACAACCAAGAAAACATATTTAACTCATAAATATTTCTAAAGATTCTAAGATAAAAGACAAAGATTATTCTTGAAAACAAAACCACAATATCTTATTATACTTAACATTTTTAACAGTTAATAGTATCAAATATGCTATTAGTGTTTGGAGGATTTTGTTTTGTTTAATTGAGATTCAAATAAGGTTTATACATTGTTATTGGCTGACATATTTCTTTAATCTCTAAGGCCCCCCCTTCTCTCCTTTTCTGCCTTGCCATTTTTTATTGTTGCTATTGCTGCTGAAGATAATAATTGTTTGTCCTACAGAGTTTTCTTCAGTCCAGGTTTTGCTGGCTGCATCCCCATGGTGTCATTTAACATATTCTGCTGCTCTTTGTGACCTTGCGAAATGGTAATTAGATGTAGAGATTTGATCAGATTCAGGTTCAATTTTTTGGCAAGAATGGTTCATAGCAGTAATGTGAAATTCCATAAAGAGGACATATAATGTCTAACTGTCTCTCTTTGGGTGATGTTGGCAACCATTAATGATAATTGCCTGGGTCCATTGATTGATTAAGGATTGTAAAATGATGATATTTTATTTCTCTTATTTCTTTTCCATATATTACCTAGAATCTGTCTCTAAGAGAAATTTCCCTTCATCAATTGTTTGTTTATCCTGAAGAACTTTTAGTATGGGAGAGGCAGGGTAAATGCTGGTATTTCTTTTCTACTTACCATTCTTCAAAATAATGAATGGGTTCCCTAAGTCTTCCAAAGGTGACCAATGTGATGTTTTTAGTACCATTTAAAAGTCAGGGATTTAAATATATTTGATGTGTCAAAATTCATTGACATTTTGTCCTTATCATTGCTCAAAATTTAGTCAGTGGGGGCAACTTCAAAATGTTTCCTTTTCAGCAGACCCTGGTACATAGTCTTATAACTTCCTTGAGCTTCCTTGCTTTCTGGTATGACAAGATGTTCCAGACTAACCCTGTACATTTTCTGTGCCAGACCTAGAATCATCCATTTCTCCAGGGTCCTGGTTCCTTATACTGGAAAATGGAATTTAAAGAGCACAATCCGAATCCTACAGCTACTAATTATTGTTGGACTGGTGATTGGTTTTATTTCTTTGCATTGAAAAGATGGCGGTATTTTTTGAGTATGTTGGATATTTTTTTGAGAAAAAATAAATTTCAATTTATGCCACTGCATTTTTACTTATCCTTCTTCATCCTACATTTGTTTTTCCTTTTTCACATGCCCAAAATTCCAGCTCTTATTGACACTCAGAATATATTGTTAGACTTGGATTTTTATCAATCCGATAGTTAAGTGGTAGTTCAGTATAATTTTTACTTGCATTTCTCTTACTACGCACAAGATTGTGTATCTGTTCGTATGGGCAAAGGTATTTGCATCTCATTTTTTGTGAATCATGTCTATCTCTAGCTGATTTTTCCATAGGGTTATTGATCTTTTACTGCTCTGTTTTTAGAAGCTCATTTTATATAAGGGATGAACACTTTGTCCATTACGTAAATTGCAAATATTTTTTCCATATTTGTCTTTTGTTGTTTGCTTTTCTTATGATAGATTTTTTTCTGTCATGTAAAATTTGTTTGTATTTATGTTATCAAGTGTATCAATCTTTTTCATGATTGCTTCCGAGTTTTAAGTTGTAGTTTTGAAAGCTTGTTCCACGGTACATTTAGGGTGTCATTTTTTACATTTAAATTTTTAATACAGTTAAAGTTTATTTTTATGTGCAGTGTGAGGAATGGATCTAACTAAATCTTTGCATAAGGCCAGTTTTCCCAGCAATAATTTTTAAAAGTCCACCTCTTTTCCACGCTGATTTGCATATGTAATCTATTTCTGGATTTTCTATTCTGATCTGTTGTTCTGTTTATTCATGTATGCAAACCACCCTCTTTTAATTACATAGGCTTTATATGGTTTTTATTATCGGCCTGCTCTAGTCCACTCTCTATTTTTCTTCTTTATCTGGCTATTCTTTTTTATTTGCTATTTCAAATGAAATTTTTAGTTAACTTATCTGGTTGATTATAAAAAATTAAAAACCTAATGGTATTTTGGTTTGGATTGCATTACATTTATAAACTAATTTAAAGAGGATTGACAATTTTATGATGTTGACTTTTCCTATCCAAGAACATAGTATGCCTTTTCATCTGTTCAAATTTACTTTTGCATTTTGGGGGGAATGTTTATAATTTTCCTTTTATAGTTTTTTATTATATAACTAGTTAAATATACATCTAGGTATTTTCTTTTACTTCCTTTCATTCTATTACAGTCCATTCTATTTCATCTCATCATTTTATTTTATTGGCAATTATAAGCATAATCTTCTTTTTCATGTATCTATGAAACAGTTTTTTTATGTATAAAACTTGCTTTTTTGTATGCTGATTTTATAATCTGACATTCTATGACATTCTTTTATTACTTATTGTAGTTTTTCAATTGGTGTCTTTGAGATTTCCAGACATTCATTCAATATAATCTAAAAGATCATTTTGATTCTTCCTTTCTAATTCTTTACTGCTAATTAAACTGCTTTTTTTTTTTTATCTAATTTCACTGACTAATACCTCCAACGCAATGTTAAGCGGTAGTGGAGATAGTGGATGAATGTCTCAGTACCTACAATATTAAAAATTACATTTAGAAAATTAACTCACAGCCCTTGCAGGTACTGGTGAAAACCATGTTTTATTTGAATTTTTATTATTTTCTAAGTTTTTATTATTCCTTAGCTGTCCTATAGATGTATGGATAAGATATAATCTATATAGAAGGAAAATGACAATAATTCTCTTTGGGGGCCTCCTTGTCTTGTTCTTGATTCTGATTTGAGCAGGAAAAACACTAGAATTTCTCCATTAAGAGGTTTTAACTCTGAGGATTATTATCATGTTTAAAATGTATCTATCAATTCCTGGTTTTGTTGAGTGTTTTATAACGTGAATGGATGCTGAATTTTGTCAAATGTCTTTTCTGCTTCCACAGAGATAATTATGATTTTTTTCCTTACTTCTTTGGATTTCCTAATATTGAATGAACTTTGTATTTTTGTAGTAAACCCCACATGGTAATGACATATTTTTAAAATATACTATTAAATTCTGTTTGGTAATATTTTATTTAAGAATTCTTTATCACTATTTATATGTGAGATTATTCTGTAATTTTCTTTTTTGGTGCAATCTTTGTCAGGTTTGAAGATCAATGTTATCATCTCATTTCATAAAACAAAATTTAAATTCATCCTTCTTTTCCTATGCCCTGGTGTAGTTTTATTAGAATTGGGATTATCCTGTCTTTGAAGGTTTTTATAGAATTTTCCTGTGAACATTTCAAGGCCCGGTGCTTTTTTGTAGGAAAGCTCTTTATCTACTTTCATATTCCTTCTAGAATAATTGATTATTTTATTCTGTCTGTCTCTACTACGGTCAATTCTGCTATGTCATATTTTTCTTAAAAAATTATACATTTCAAATTTATGCACATAAACTCTATAAAATAGTCTCCTTTTATTATTTTATTTTTTTCTATTTTGACAGTTTTTCCCACTTTGTCATTTGTAATTTTGTGTATTTGTGTCTTTTCCATTTCTTTAATTAGATTAGCTAGTGGTTTATCTATTTTGTTTTGTTTTGTTTTTAAATAGACAAGTTTTTTTGTTTATTGAGCTATTCTACAATTTTGTGGTTTCCATCTCATTAATTTCTGCTTGCATCTTTATTAATCCTCTCCTTCTTCTTTATGTTGTTGGTAGTGGTAGTGTTTTAAGATGGGTTTTTCATTTTTATTTTCTATTTTTCATTTTTTTCTCATTATAGGCATTTTGATGGTAATAAAATTTCCTTTGATAATTCCTTTGGAATGGAAGTTAATAGCATTAATTATGGTTGTTTTGCTAATTTCTATTTTATTGCACTGTGATCAGAGAATATTATTATTATTTTTTTTTTTTTTTTTTTACAGGGTCTCACTCTGTTGCCCGGGCTAGAGTTGCCATGGCGTCAGCCTCACTCACAGCAACCTCAAACTCCTGGGCTCAAGTGATCCTCCTGCCTCAACCTCCCAAGTAGCTGGGACTACAGGCATGCGCCACCATGCCCAGCTAATTTTTTCTACATATTTTTCACTGTCCAAGTAATTTCTTTCAACTTTTTGGTAGAGACGGGGTCTCGCTCTTGCTCAGGCTGATCTCGAACTCCTGAGCTCAAATGATCCACCCACCTCAGCCTCCCAGAGTGCTAGGATTACAGGCGTGAGCCACTGCGCCTGGCCCAGAGATGATTATTTATAATTTTTCCATTCTTTGGAATCGATTGAGATTTTCTTTGTTGTGTAGCTGCAGTAAATTTTTTTAAATGTTCTGCATGCAATTGAAAACAAAAAGTGTTCTCCATTATCTATGTTAAAATTTGAATAATTATCTATAAAATGTATCTTAATCATTTTATCTTTTAGATCTTCCATATCCATATTAATATTTTTTCACTCTTGACCTATCTTAGATTGAGAGAAGAGTGTTAAAACTATTATTGACATATTTTTTGTCTATGTTTCCTTGTTACTGTGTTATTGCAAATATAAACATTAATAAGATATCTTCATTGTGGATTGTAACCTTTAGTATCACAAAATGTTCTTTTTCTCCTTCAGTGCTTTTAGGCCTGACCTCTGCCTTGTCAAATATTAATAGTGAGACCTACTTTTTTTTTCTTATATCTTTGTTCACCTTCTGAATATCCTTTTTTTATGTATATATCTTATATACAATACAGTATTAGATTTTGCTTTGTTATACAATCTAAATTTTTTTATTTTACTATATGGCCTCCCCACACTCACCTGTGAATTGGGGCCTGTAAAGTCCCCTCCAAGAATCAGTTGCTCTTCTCAGGGGAGACCACTGAGCTTTCCAGTGAGTATCATTGGTGATCTGGGTGTTCTTCACCACCTGAGTCTGTAAGTCTCAATTCCTTTTCCTTGCTTCCTGCACAGTTTTAGTGACATCATAGAAGTCTTTTGCTATCAGTTTTACACCCACATGCACATGCATTACGGTATGTGTTTTGGTGTAGATTTCATCTTTGCAGTTTTGATTTTGCTACTTGGCCTCTGTTTATTGGAGGATTCAGGGACAGTCATAAACTATATTGCTATTTCTGCCATCGCCCCATAATAATTTTTACTTCCTTGATTTCTTATGGAGCAAAATTTGAAATTATTGTCATTTTCCTTCTATACAGTTTATATCTTATCCATACATCTATAGGACAGCTAAGGAATAATGAAACCTTTTAGAAGTTGTACTTGCCACCTGGTAAATACTACATGAATGTTAGCTACTATTACTATAAAGATGTTTATCATTTGTATTGTTTTTATCAAGAGAATACATATTCTAGCCCTTCCCCACTTGACCTTTTGCTATAGTGTTGGGTAAGGGAGTAGACTATGTGGTACACAGGATACTATTTTTGTGGAATGTTAAGAGGCATTGTGTTCCAAATATGTTCTATTGTCAAAAAAATTGAAAAACTCTAGATTAAAAGAAGATAAGATTTCCCCAGCCCACTATATTTTTCTAACAGTGAATCCAAAGCAATTCTCTGCCACTATGTTCATCCCACTCTTCCTTTCTCTTCCTCCCCTACCATGCTGCCCCAAGCATTATGAACACTTCGAGTTTATTCTTGGAGATACCATACCCAAACATAGTATTCACCTCAGATGCAAACTTAAGCACACTTCTCTTTGCCTCAAAGGAAACAATGGAGAGAAGAGACACAGAAGCAGATTTCTGCATTGAGTTGTTTAATAAAATGAAATTCCATTTGTACCAATGTCTGTAATTTACTTTAAGACATCTATAAAATCAATGTAATATAATGTTTGACCAGTTAAAGCTCTAATTCTAAGGACGGTTAGCTGTCATGATATCCAGAATGCAAGCTAATGGGTGGTCACCTATATGACATCAGAAAGAGCCATGCTCCTGAGTATCTATCACAAGTCCTTCACTAGGAGTACCTCAGTCAACAAGCTACTTTGCCAGTTAGTCTCCTGCATGTCAAAAGTGGATTTTATTCATTAGATTAGTGACTAGCATGATGAATATTAAACCTGGGGCTCTCACTGGTAAAATTACCAGTATGAAGACATGGGAATTGGCCATGTGAGTGGCCAAAAGTGTCAAAAAGGAAAGAGCCTCTAGGCTTTACCAAACTTACAGAACAGATTGTATGAACTATTTTCTGTTTGCTTGCTAATGAATCATAGTACAATAAATGCATGCAGGCAGAATCTCTTCTGAGATGTATTTTTTTTTATAGCCTTGTAGAAAGTTTGTGTGGGAATAGCTTATCCTATTCCCCTCAAATTTCTTTGGTAGCCACCGCTACCTACCAAATAACAAATAAACAAACAAGATGCAACACTAAGAATTGTGCATTAATGAAAGTATCCTTTTGGAAATGGTGAATTGCCTATCATCCAAGGAATTCAAGAAGACACTGAATCTTGACAAAATTTTGATCACTAGAAAGACATCAGCTACTCAGTTGCCAAAGTACCTCACTTGTATAAAACAGCTATTATAAATAGTTTTAGATTTACAGAATAATTGACAGATAGTGTAGAGAGTTCCCATATAACCCACACCCAGTGTCTTAGTCCGTTTTGTGCTGCTACAACAGAATACCTGAGACTAGGTAATTTATAAAGAACATCTGGCAAGGATCTTCTTGCTGCATCATCACATAGCAAAAGATGAGAGGGCGAGAGAGAGAGAGAGAGAGAGAGAGAGAGAGGGAAAGAGGGGGAGAAAGAGAGAGCAAACTGGCCTTTTTATAGCAAACCCACTTCCTTGATGATAGCATTAATGGCCTAATCACCTCTCATTAGGCCCCATCTCCCAACAGTGCTGCATTGGGGATTAAGTTTCCAACACATGCTTGTTGGGGGACACATTCAAACCACAGCACCCAGTTTCCCCTATTTTTAATATCGTACATCAATGTGATACATTCATTTCAATTAATGAACCAGCATTAATACATTATTATTGGCCAAAGCCCATGGTTTATTTAGATTTCCTTAGTTTTCACCCAATACCCTTCATCAGCTCCAGGATCCCAAACAGAAAACCACATTATATTTAGTTGTCTTGTGTTTTTAGGCTCCTCTTTGCTTGTTTTTGATGACCTTGACTGTTTTGAGGAGTATTGTTCAGGTATTAGTAGAATACATCGCTACTAGAATTTGTGTGTTGTTTTTCTGAAGATCAGACTAGGGTTATGGATTATTAGGAGGAAGACCCTACAAGTAAAGTGCCATTTTCATCCTGTTATATCAAGTGTACATACCATCAACATGACACATAACTGTCGATATTGGCCTTGATTAGCTGATGCAGTTTGTCAGGTTTCTTTGCTGTAAAAATTACTCTTCCTCCCCCATTTACTTACTGTACATTTTGGAAGAAAGTCACTACCTTCAGCTCATACCTAAGGAATGGGAATTATACCCCTCTTCTTGTGGAGGGAGAGTAGCAACATAAATTACTTGGAATTATTCTTGATGGAGCCAAAGTGCATTTTAAATAGACCTTTTATGATCCTGTGAATTAGCCTTATGAATGTCATCACCTCCATAGATGTTCTTTTTGTTTTTAAGTGATTTGCAATATTTTCTAATTTTCCTAATTATAAGCTCAGATTTAAATTTCATATTTCACCAATTACCTTGATTGTCAGACAAAATATTACAGGGTCAAAGAAATGGCTAATATTTTAACATAATGTAAAACATAATGTACACTGTACAATCATTCCCTGTTAGCGATTTCCTGAGTTTGAGGACGTTATTACTAAACGATATGCAAGGAGTGTTCCCCCCTCCACCCGTCAAAAAATCAGATTCTGGAGAAAACAATTCTGTAACACTTTTACTTGCTACTGCAAGGCAATATAAACCATCCAAAGACATAAAAATAGAAAGAAATTAGCAAGCGGTATTTTCTTTTGTTTTTGTTTTAGGAATAAAGATGCAACAATGATAACTCTATAAATTTCTAGCACTTAAGAAAACAGTAAACTACTAATTTGGAGGCAGAAACCCAGTATTTAACCATAGAGACACAAGCCTGTACAATAACTGGATGTTCTATAAATATCTCTTCTTCTTGCACCAAGACGGTTGGATGAGGGCTTTCCATGAGAACAGTATGGGGGAGGTCAAGTGTCAAAAGTTTAATCATGAACTCCCCAGAGAGAAGGCAAGATCTCAGAAGGTTTGGAGTTTTCCAGATGTTTGTTTCATGCCAAAAAGACACCAGAAGTAATGGAAGGAAGTCTGAATAAGCAGAAGAATGTTCTTTCAGAGAAATGATTATTCCAGACCTGAATGTTACATGTTCTCATTTCTCTGGAGAAGAGGCTAAAGTAAAGTTAAAACAATTCTTTATGTCTCCAAAGTGTATTCATGCACATAACCTTCGCTATCAAGCAGGGGTGGCTGGACAAAGCTAGGATAGAAGAGATAGCTATTGCGCATTCCCTCACCTATTGGTTTAAGTTCTTCTTGTCACTTTCTCTTATAATGTGAGGATAGAACAAACATTTGTAAAAAAGACTGAACACCCTAGCCAAAAATGCAAAAACTGTGGTGTATTTGAACAATACCCAGTGTGTGTGTGTCCATGTGTGTATGCACGTATTGGCATTAAGTGGGCCTTTGCTGTCAGTTTGTAAGAGAAGTTCAGGTGTGGCAGTTACGGTATTATAATACTAATAGTATATCTGTTAGCACTTTACAATTGGGAAAACATTCTGACATTTATTATATGTACATTCCAGCCCTTTGTATCACATAAGGATATTATTATTATTATTCCCATTTTACAGATGAGGAGACATGCTCAGTGAGGTTAAGTCACTCACTCCAGGTTTCAGAATTGGAACCCCAGTGCAACAGGGACCCAGCATTTTGAATTTCTGCCCCTGGAACTTTTCCGCTAACTGTCCTGCCTTTCCTTCTATTTGCATAAACTCAGTTTATCGCAGGCAAAAAGTAGTCTCCCTACTGTTGAGATGCTGAACCTAGTTCATTAAAAGATGAATGAATATATATGCATGTTTTATGTACACACACACACACACACACACACACACACACACCCCTCTCCCTCTAATATATTATGATATTTGCCTCCACAAAACCATTAAGAATCATTGCATCTCCTGGAAGCCAGCCAATATTTTGATAATGTTTACTTTAAGTAGGTTATATTAAGAAAATGTAAGTTGTCATTTACTTTTAAGTATAAATAATATAATATTGAAAATGTTTTTCTAAAGACACAGTGGGCCCCAGTCCCCATATGCTGTTATGACTTCGTGGGGGATGCTAAACTTCCCATTCATTGCCTCTACTAAGGAATCTAAGTTTCCTCCTTCTGGCTAAAGAAAGATAAAACTGAAAGTAGAGGCCACTTATCTGAAAATGTAGCTGGCATCTATGTTTAGTCTGACACATTAAAAGTAATGCCAAGAAATATCAAAATACTGCATTTTGAAGCTGCTTTTTCTGGTCCTTTTTCTCTCCCTTAAGACTTGTGTTTGTTAACAGAAATACTTTCTGAGGCATTGGGGATCCAGTGCCTATACTTCAAATCTGTTTTTTTCCCTCAAAAACTTGTGTTTGTCATTAGAAATGATTTTTTAGATATTGGGAATCCAATGTTCACACTTAAAAGTTGTGTGTGTTTAAAAAAAAACAGTACTGTGCAAGGTGAAATGCTTTTGGATAAATATAAGCTATTTTCTGACCTTTCTTAATGCAAACTCTTTGCCTTAAATGGTAGAATATTTAGAAAGTTGCACAAAATACAAAAAAATTAAAACATTGTCTTGGAGAGTTACATAACAGAAACGTATATGAGTAGGTATACGTGCATAGATTTACATACACATATGTATTTACAGACTGACTTGATCTAGAACATTAAATCCACCCTGCAAGTTAACTCTCCATTGCAACGGTTGCCTTAAGGTGTTTGCTAGCTGGGTATACAGTGTGGTTAATCATTAGCTACGCTGCTTCCCACTTGATTAGAGCAATGGGAAGAATACTGTGGCCTCCCAGCGTCTGCAAGTGTGTGCTCCACCTGTACGTGTGCAGAGGTGGTGTGGATGTGAGCGTGCATGAAGGAAAAAAGCTGCTACTCTCAGTAGGCCACATGCTCAGGTCAAACAACCGACAAGTGTTACTGCAGTGTTTTGGTTTTTTTCTGTCAAATTGCTACTTCTTTTGTGGAAGACAAAAACATTTCCATTTCTACAGCTTGTCACCTTTATTAATGTTGGGCAAAATTGATATGTTATGAAAATGAAACAGATCTATAGTTTCAGGGCAAAATTATGAAATTAAATGTGTAGATAATCTATTTTATACTGTCATAAAGTATTTTTCGAAGAGAGATATGCAAAAAAGCTATTACCTACATGCGATCTATATTTAAGGATTTTTTTTTCATCCTGGGTGCCATAAAGAAGAGTGGATATATTTAACCATAACATACTGTAATTCATCAAACTGCACAAACTTTCATTTCATGGAGTTTATCTGTTGACATTGATTGAAACTATCACTTGTTTTATCATGTGGGAACATAAGTTGTGTGGTCAAAAAAAATAAGGATTTTGAACTAGCGTTGATTCAAGTTGTGTTGTCTTATTACATTGTCTTTTCAAAGTGCTGCCAGTTGAAAAGGGAAGCATTATGTTTACAAATCTGTTCTGAAACGTTTGCCAAAATGTTGGTATTGTCTTTAATAAAGATATTTGTCTCCAGCAACAAGAAAAAAACAAAACTGCAAACCTTCCTTATTAAGGCACATCAAAAAATCCTTAATTCACAAATTTCCTTTCCAGAATATCTAGAGTTCAAAATGTTTGTAACATGCAAAGTGATGTTGGAAATTAAAGTAATTTTCTAGATAATTTAAATTCAAAAGCTTCCTTCCCCTCATTCTGTGTGGCATTTTGGCCCAAATTAGCCAGGTGGTTGCCTCCATTCTGCACCTGATTTTGGAACCCAAAGAGCCCCTACCTTTTTAAATGATGATGCATGTTGACACTGAGCTCAGAACCACATTTCCGACAAAATCAGCACCGACTTGCCTGGCATAGTTCCCTCTCTAAAAACAATAATCTGTCAGTCTCTCCAGCTTTCTAACAGCCACCAGAGAAATTCAAGGTGAAAAATACCTTACTAGGTCATCTTGTCCCTTACCTTACATGAACGAGAACATTTCCTGTGACATACTCCCTGGTATTTTGTCTGAGCTGACATGACTTAAACACCAGCAATTCCATCTTGTCCCTGGGGACTCTGTTCCACAACTTAGTATACTTCACTATCAGTATTTCCTGCAAATTGTTGACATTTTTCTCCATTTCTCATCATGACTTTTTGTCCTAATCTCCTGACCACTTTTACATTTTCATTGTCCTCAGATGGATAACAACAACAGCTAACAAGGAGCATTTCCTATGGAGCTAGCATTTCAAAGTGTTTGACATATATTACTGTCTTTAATCTTCACAACAACCCTATTGAGTGGAAGAGTGCAATTAGTATGCCCATTTTACAGATAGTGAAGTTGAGGCATAGGAAGATTAAAACAGTACAGCTGGTAAGACTGATAAGAAAAGGAGTCAAGACTTGAGATCCTACTGCCCAGCTCCAGAGAGTATGCTGTGGCCACTCCCCTGCCCTGCTCCCGCAGGCTCTATCATCAGTTTTGCTCATCAGGACACCAAAGGTGTAGTTTTCCCCATAAGTGAATTTCTTTACCATCTTCTCTTGCAGGGAGGCTGAAGATCACCCCCCAGTTCATTCTCCTGTCTAATAATTAAAAAACTGGTCTTGTCAACTGAATATTTTGTATCCATGTCATAAGTTTAAAATATGATTTTCTGAGTATAATTTTCAGAAAGACCCCCCCTTACAAGAATAATGATAACAAAACAACTACATTTTGTTTTTGTCCCAACTCCTCAAGAAAATAACCTGATAGACCACTTGGCCACTGTGACTGTTTTACCAAAGCCTATCATGGCTAAAAGAGATCTTTAGTTTTCACATTAAGCCTTATTTTTAAAAACTTTATTCCAAGTCATGGTTCCCTTTGCTTCTCATCCCAAGCTTTCCATATTAATAATAATGATAGTTAACATCAACTCAAATTTACAATATTCCTAGTACTCTTCCAACAGCTTTACAGGGACATTAAACTCTACCTATGAGATAGATACTTACATTATAATAGTATACATTTTATACATATGAAAAATGAAGCATAGAAAAAGGGTAAACAACCTGACCAAAGTCACTCAGCTAGTAAGAGGCAGAGCATTAATACTTGGGCCTCCACCATCATACTTCTCGCTAACTCTATTTTCTGAGGCAGAGATAGTAGTACTCACCCAATGTTCTATATGCTCCTCTATACTTCCCAGGTGCCTTGCAGGTAAGCAGGGCCATGTGACTATTTCTAGCCAATAGAATATAAGTGAAAGTGATGTGCAAAAATAAGCACAGTTGTGCCTGAGCATCCATGTGTTGGGACGGTGACGTCATATGATGGAGGGAGCCTGGACCACAGAACCTCTGCCTGGAGGAGAATTGCTCTAGAAGATTGCCTAACCTGCACTGGACTTCATGTGGCAAGAAATGAGCCTTTATTGTATTCATATTAAACTATGGGATATGGACATTTATCTTATTAGTGCAGCATAACATAGTATCATAATATTACTCCAATGCATCGATCTACTTCTTCCTATTTCTCTGCTGCCTGTGATCTTATATCTGGACTTTTGGTTATCAGAATCTAATTTTATTAGGGAGGAAATGATTTAAAGGATTTCTAATTGTACTAGTAATCAATAGGATCATTGATTTAACAGAGATGGAAGAAATTTTTTTAAATGTTGTTCTTATACACAGATAGTAACACTTCTATGGATAACAAATTCCTAACTCTTGCTAATACTATTTTATTAACCAACTCATAAAAACGTCCAATAAATTGTTTGTGTTCAAAACTTCAATATATTTATTAACAATCATGGTTTAAGCACTGACCATAGGCAATGAGTTCAAAGCAGAAAGAATAGCCAAGGAAAGAAAAAAGCATGGGGTAGAGTTTTGCTTAACTGAGTTATAAAATACAAAAAGTGCTATAAAACCAAATGGAGAAGGGATTGCATGTAAGATAGGGAATTTGGACCTTTTTCTTTTATCCATCTTGGATTAATTTTTGTATAAGGCAAGAGATAGGGGACCTGTTTCATTGTTCTGCATGTGGCTATCCAGTTTCCCCAGCACTATTTATTGAATAGGGCTTCCTTTCCCCAGTGTATGCTGTTGTCTGCTTTGTCAAAGATCATTTGGTTGTAGGTAGATGCTTTTATATCGGAGTTCTCTATTCTGTTCCATTGGTCTATGTCTCTACTTTTATACCAGTACCATGCTGTTTTGGTTATTATAGCCTTGTAGTATAATTTAAAGTCTGATAATGTGATGCCTCCAGATTTATTCTTTTTGCTTAAGATTGCTTTGGCTATTCAGGCTATTTTTTGGTTCCAAATGTGGAACTTTTTCTATAAGCAGTGAGGACCACTAAAGTTTTTGAGCAGAAGAGTGTAAGAGTTGTGCTTCCAAAAAAGCCTGAATTTGATAGCTAAACTGAATCAGACAAGGGTAGCCCAGTAAGAAGTGAGTGATAGTCTGAGACTAGGATAAAGAATAGGGAGAGAAGAAAAAGGCTTGGAAAGATATTACAGAATAAAAACTCAACAGGGCTTTGGTGTACATTCAGACTCAGGTGACAGAGTGAAAGGGAAGAAGCAAAGAGATTTCCCTTTGAGATTTAAAACCCAGAAGACAGACGGGATGTTGGTTTCGTCAATACACAAAGGAACACAAGAAAGGAAGCAAGTTGGGAAGCTGAACAATTTGTTAAGCTTTATCAAGTCATTTGATGTATATTTTAATCCTGTGTCTCACTAGAAAGTTAGAAAGTTTCCCTTAGAGATGTCTGGGTTGTGTTCTTAGAAATGTGGTTGTATGTTGGTTTTTCTCTCTTCCTGGAATTCTCTTTATCTCCTGCTCTGATAAGCTCTCTTATCAGAAAGGGTTTAACTGCAGTGGTAACTCCTCCATGGAGCCACTCTAACCAGCCCACGGCCCATCCCTCCCCGGTACTTACAGTCAGGGCCCCGCCTGCTGGCTCTTAACCATGCACACACTACTCCGTTGGATTGCAAGCAGCTAGTAGACAAAGATGTACGCTTCCTTACATGCTGTAGCAACATAATTGTATAATGAATATGTGCATATACAGGAAGAGAAACGGTTGCTATGATGAGGAGGGGTTGGTGGTTATTCATATGTTTGTACTATGGCATCCTTATGCTTGTTAAAATACATATACTCAATATTTGACAATATTAAAGTTTAAGCACTGTTAATATAGCTCTATCACATGTAATTTACTGCAATTATTGAAAGATTCCATAAGAAGTAACATAAAAGATTGATGTGAAACAAGTGGCCTCTCCCTTGGTGACCAAGATGCCACCATCAACCCCACTTGTGTATTTCAACAATTGAGAGTGAGGAATGGCCATGCAAGACTAGGTTTTATAGATTGCAAGATGGACACACAGACAGAAGAACTTTCCTCAAAGCTTCAGCAGTACCAGGTAGAAAGTTTCTCTGCTTCCCATACCCACATCTGTGATCCCTTCTTTCTGAACTTTCTAAAATGCTTGCATTACCCAAGAGATCACATGAAGCATATCTCATGCAATCTGAAACTTTGGGGAGATAAATTTATCTTCTCTCTCCTCAGCTATAAAACTGAAATGCTAAAGTGAAATAAGCAATCTGAATAACTATTACAAGCAAAGTTGTTTTGGGATCCAATGCCAATTTTCCTCTGAGACAGGGCTCAGATTCACCACTTCTTTCCCAAACCATCTAAAATCAGGCTCAGAGCCCATGTCTGAATTCACTCAGAAGAGCCAAAGGGTTAAGAGATGATCCAGAAAGCACAATGTAGCATGTCAAATTACTCTATTTCCAATTGAAATGCAGTGTTTATTATTTAGACTTCCCTTTTCCCTTCCTGCCTTCCTTCTCCCAATCCCAAAAGCATTCTTTTTTTTTATTAAAAAGAAATAAATTTCTATCATAATTTAATCATGCAATGTGCATGAAAATGAACTCAATGAATAAAATTGTCACAAGGGGTAAATGATAGGATTCCCTCTTAGCCAAGTTTTCTGTCTAAAATTAGACTGCCTTTCAGGATTTACTGCCATTATTAAGTGAACGTCCTTTTGACAATAAAGCAGTTCTTCTTGGATGCAGAATGCTCTGGAGCACAGGCTAAAGTGCTCAGTGATGGACAACTTTGATGGGCTCCAGGGACCTCACCGTTTCAATGGGACCGTCTGTTCTTTGTTCACCAGATGAAGATGCTCGAGTGGGATACACAGTTCAAGACCAGCACTTGCAGAAGGATGAGTGTAAGGACGCAGAGTACCTTGTTTCTGCCATGCTAACATGATGAATGACAGTGTATTAAGAAAGTGTTGACACATGTGGGAATAAGCTCTTGACAGGCTTGCCAGTAATTAAGGCACATTGTATGTAAAGTCACGACAAAACAGTGCAGTCTGGTTCTTTGTTCAGAGTCTTCTGCCAAGTGGTGTTATTCATAAGCTTGATGGAAAATACTTGTATCTACAAAATCTTTGTGGTTCGCTAGATGATGAGGGCAGAAAGGAAGAAAGTTTGGACTTTATAAAAGAAAGCTTTTATATCCCTGCAGCTAGATAGGTACAGTAATGATTTTCCTACTGCTCCAGAGGGCTGTAGATTTTTAAAAGATAAATCATCTGAAAAGGATGGGGACATAACAGGACACGGGGTATGTTTGGGAAAGGCAGAAAACTTTCAGCTCCCAAACTTTCCCTGATAATTTATTCTTACTGCCCCCACCTTCAAAGTTCCATGGAAAAACCAAGAACTGCATAATAAAGCAACATTTTATGTCACATTCCTAAGACCACCTGGCTCCTCATCCTTGGCTACTGCCAAGAAAATGGGCTTCCTATTTGTAATAACAACCAAACCTAAAACTGACAAGCCCAAAGCCCAGAGTGCACAGCCAGCCTGCAGACCGGAGCCAGCAGCTTTCGTCCAGGCCTGCCCCGCGTTGCTTCCAACTATCTGCTAAGTCTCACTCTCCAGCCCTGCACGGCCCCCAGGACCCAGCCAGGAGCCATAAGGAAAGACATATCTGAGTTAGCTCTCCTGCTGTCCAACAAGATTTAAGACATTTATGATTTGCAAGGGTCCCATAATATGTCATCTGGCACTTTTAAACCTTATTTTCCTAATAAATTGTTTTATTGAGTGATAAGAAATAGAATTGACATCCAGGCCAGGTGTAATGGAAATTCTTGGAATTGCACATCACTAGGAACCAAACTAAACCTCTCGTTCCCTAGGAAGAGTTGAACTGAAGAGTTCATGTAAACAACAGCCTCATACTGAGTAATTTTCACTGGAGAGCTATTATCCCAAATTGCATCTCAGTGAAGGACAGATATTCAGACCGGACACCTGGCAAACATAACAGTGACATGCAGGCTCTGCCCCTACACGCTTAGCACCAAAAAAACAGACTGAAGGTGGGGATGGGCTCTCACTTGTCCCAGCTTATCCCGCCAAAGAGACCCCTGGATTCCACTTCCTTAAGCTGCTGAAATGAGCCAAAATGCCAGCTCTAACATGGTACGTGGTGAGCGTCTAGCAATGGTTCTGGACCCAGTCGCATGTCACAGTCACCTGAGGGAGCTTGCGACCAGTGCCCAGGAGATCATTTTTAAAACTTCCAGGTGATTCTAACATGGAGCCAGGGTGGAGGGCCACTGGCCTAGGAAAATATACAAGTTCTACTAACAACAGTGACAACAGGTACTCCACAAAGAGACCTCTCCAATGCAAGGGAATGTTTGTCACAGAATGGCACACTGTGCTCAGGTGGTCTGTCACTCACTGTATTCACAACTACTTTCTTTCCTTCAAGAAAAATAATGCATTGATTTTACATTATAAAATTATAAAAATACTTATTCCTCAATATAGAAAATTTATAAAACAAAGTGTAAAGAAAAATACAGAACTCCCAATCCCACCAACCAGATATAAATGACTTTAATATTTTGAGGTATTTGTTTCAAATGTTTTTTTTTCCTACAGATAATAGCGTGTACATGCATTTTGTTGAAAAAATATTGAGATCATCCAGGGTCATACAGGAATAGCTTAGTTATATCATTGGAATTAATTTTTTCTTTAAAAGTTTAAAAGAACTTACCCATAGACCTGTATGGTTTTAAAGACTTTTCTGGATATAAATCTTTGACATTACTTTTTTTATTATTATATTTGTCCATATAATATTGTTTTACTTTTAGAGTCAATCGTGATAATTCATAATTTTCTAAGCAAAAGGTTCATTTATTTGGAAACCTTCATTTTATTGGCATAGAACTGAATGTAGTATTTTTTTATGTCTCTCACTGTGTTCTCACATGAGTTATTCTCAACAAGAGAGGCGGTACTGAGAGAAATGGTGGATCATAATTCCCTGGGGGCATTTTTTAGAGCACAAACCCTGACATTCTGCTAACGTTCCCAGGACCCTCCACTCCCACTCACCATTCACCTCTATCATTGCTGAGAATCACTGAAGTGAAATGAGAGCCACTACTGAGAGGCACATATCACACACGTGATTGGCACAGTCAAAAAACATGCCGGGAACCACCATGCCAAGGTCTGCTGCTCCAGATCCACATCTGATGGAAGAGCCTGCAGCATCACTGGAACAGGACTACTGTCATCTGCTTTGCCCAATAAGAAGCATGCGTTGAAGTAACACGCTTCATGCACATCGCCAGCTGGGGCTCACACTACTTAGATTCAGTGTGGAGTAGACCATCCAAACTCATAAATTCTACACATGTTCCTGTTATAAACAATCGGGCTTCACAATTAGATCCAATTACTTTTCACTTCCAAGAACTCAACCATCTCTGTCATAAGATGTTCATTACATCTGAATTTTTATTTTTGCTTTCTTGGCAATTTACAATACTTCTTAACATTGGCCCTAAGGAACACATGGAGAGTTTCCAGACCTGTAAAAAGAACTAGGTGTCTTTCTGGACAGCTCGATGAAGATGTATGCTGAATATGCAGTGGTAGTCCAAAAAGAAAAAGGCAATAGAAGTTAGAGGGAGTTGGAAAAATATGGGATATATTATTATTCTGTCTCATAAATCATTCATTCCTAATCTGTTTCATTTAGGGGCACATGTTCTCCCAAGAGGGAAAAAATTCCACAAGAGAGCAGTAAAAAGGATGCAAGACAGGGTGCAGATTTTCATATACAGAGAGATTAGAAAGCTTAGGACTTTGTTTTAGGAAAATGGGGACAATACTTAGGAATAATTAGAGAATAGAATAATGTGCATAAAAGTATAAGAAAATGAATTAAACGAATGACGTTTGGCATGCTATACAAATTAACCAATTCACTTAATCAAAACCTACTAGCTGCAGTTATAACAATAATTCAGAAATTTTAACCTTCATTTTATTAACTGACCCAGATTACTAGAGCATTTATTTAATTGAATTCAAGACAATGATTTTTGATATAAAATGATATAAAACTCCAGGTCCTAAAAGACTAGCAAAACAAATGGCTGTTGGACTTCTTCTGCACTAGAAGAACTACCAACCTCTAATTTAAGTGTTATCAGCCATACTTTAAGAACTTATGCAAATGCATCAAATTAAGTAGTTTGGAGTGAAATACAGCCTACATAAACAAAGGACCACCATGAAAATGTCATTTTCCTGGAGGACTCGACTCAGTACATAAAATGAAATCTGAAAATCATACAACAGAAAAGAAGCTTTGTTAAAACAAGACTCTCTGGGAAACACTTAATAAAGATGATTAACTCCCTACTTGGAACAACTGAAGGATGAAAGCTTTGGCGCATTTATGAGAGTAATGACGAGCAGCCGCACATAAACGGAGTGCATGCCGCACAGTGGATAATGTGTCCTTCCCTGTTTTTACATTCCATTTGGCCTATAAATGAGTTGAGAACATAACTACATGTGTTACAGATACAAAGATTAAAAAATTAGGACCAAGTCTTTGATAGAAATGTGCCAGCAGCAAATATCCGCACCACTACCCTTTAAAAGCAAGCTGAAAACTTTCCTGGGAAGAAAAAAGTATGGAGATTTAGGCTCACCATTTAGTTCTGCAGAACTTTGAAGAGTCAGAGGACTTTGGGAAAGACTGATTTGCGTTAATAATGTTTCCATTAGTGCCAAACCAAGGCCCTAGGTCTTCTAAGATTCCAGCATTATTCAAACAGTAATTCTTTTTCCTATCCCTATACAATATTCTCTTAATCCCTAGATTGTATGCCTGGCAAGTAACAGGTAGTCTAATACTGAAGAGCATAAGGTAGCACAGTGGTTAGCACATCAGGTTGGCATGAAACAAACCCAGTATGAGTTGCAACCATGCGTTTACTAGCATTTCACCTTGGGTGGGTTACTCAGTTTCTCTGAGTATCAATTCCCTCACCCCCAAAGTAAGAGCAGCCTATCCTATGAGCCTTCGGAGGAATTTAAATGAGAGCTGAAGTGCTTTGAAGTACTCTTCCAAAGGCAAACTCGATAATGTTGGCTATTCTAGAAAAACCACTGCAATTGCCTACATTATCTGAAAACATCCAAGCTGTACAAATCTTCCTGAAAGGCACTTTGACAATGTGTTTTCACAGTTCTTAAAAGTGCCTAGTACAATTTTCAATAGAAATGTCACCTCAATCAATGTATTATGGTGTAACTGTTCACCCATGGAAGGACGCCTAGGTTGCTTCCAGTTTGGGGTTATTGTGAATTAAGCTGCTGTGAACATTCAGGTACAGGTTTTCTGTGAATGTAAGTTTTTCTTTCTCTGAGAGGAATGCCCAAGATCTCAATTGCTGGGCTGCAGGGTAGTTGCATAATTAGTTTTTTTTAAGAAGCTGCCAACTGTCTTCCAGAGTCATTTTACATTCCCATCAGCAATGTATGAGTGATCCATTGCATTATTTTAAACACTGAAAACAGTAAACAACCTTAATTTCTAGTGACAAAAAAAAATTATGCTACAGCCTCGGCACAGACTATGATTTAACTATTTAAATTAGTATTTTAATACATTTTAATTGGAAGAAAATGCCTGTCATTTAATGCTAGCTTTGAAAATTCCAATATAAGTATCAATAAATATAACTATGTAAATATATATATTGCATACATATGTACACATGGGCATAAGCACACACATACACACTCAGAACTGAAAAACCAGGCTAATTTTGAGAATCATAAATTTAAAGTTTATTTTTTAATGCTTATTTTCTGGATTTTCCATTTTAACTAAGTGCTAGTTTTATAGTTTAAAAATGTTTTTTTTTTTTTTTTGAGACAGAGTTTCACTCTGTTGCCCTGGCTAGAGTGAGTGCCGTGGTGTTAGCCTAGCTCACAGCAACCTCAAACTCCTGGGCTCAAGCGATCCTCCTGCCTCAGCCTCGCAAGTAGCTGGGACTACAGGCATGCGCCACGATGCCCAGCTAATTTTTTCTCTCTATATATATATTTTTAGTTGTCCAGATCACTTGTTTCTATTTTTTAGTAGAGACAGGATTTCGCTCTTGTTCAGGCTGGTCTCGAACTCGTGACCTTGAGCCATCCACCCGCCTCGGCCTCCCAGAGAGCTAGGATTACAGGCGTGAGCCACCGCGCCCGGCCTAAAAATGTTTCTTTTTAACCAATTAAATTATGATTGTCCCACCAAGTCAATATCTCTTCTTTAAAAAGTAACCCCATAATATTCTACAGTATGAATGTGTCATTATTCATTCAACCTATGCCCTAATTATAAACATTGATGATTTTTCCAGCTTTTTGCTACTTCAACAATGCAATAATAGCATCTTTGAATATACATTCTTACATCCTGATGGTTTCATGTAGAAGAGAATCTTAAAGGCAGAATGGATCAAAGAACATGATTAATTTTTATTTTAATCTGCCAGATAACTTTCCCAGAAGGGGACATTTCACATTCTCAAGAGCAATTTAGGAGGGCTATTTTCCTACACTCTTTTTACTTCTAAATGTTATAATTTTTTTTACATTTTGGCCATGCTTGAAAATGACACCTCGTTGTTGCTTTGATTTACATTTCCTTCACAGCTGGTGATGTCTGCATCTTTTCCTGTGTTTATTGCACATCTGGTTTCTTCTTTGATTACCTGTTGATATCCTTTGTCCAATTTAAAATTGGGTTATTTAATTTTTCCTTATCAACTTGTTTTTACAAAATATAAGAATATTAAGCCCTTGACTGTTACATGTATTACAAATATTTTCTCTTTGCACGATTGGTTTTCAATTTTGTTTACTGTGTCTTTTTCCAAGCAAAAGTCTTTATTTTTTAATATAGATAAATTTGTCAATCTTTTTGGCATCTAGGTTTCTTATTTTATTTAAAAGTTCACCTTGAAGTTATACAAAGAGTGTCCTGGGTTGCCTTCTATATTTTTAATTACTTAAATTTTATTCTTACATAATAGTCTTTATGGTATACAGCAAGCATCTACACGGAAGGAAAGGAAGGGAATTATTTCCTTACCAATTTAAAATGACAAACTCCCATGAAAATTTGGAATTATTCCTGAACTCTCTATTATGATTTATTTATTTTTTGTGTTGATACCACACTACTTTGATTATGTTGTTTTTTAAATAAGTTTTAAGAAGGCAATTTTCAAAATGGTCTTAGTATGTCAAACACACTGATTCTTCTATCTGAACTTTAAAATCAGTTCAATCCATGATACAGTAAGTGAAAATCTCAAGTTACTGCAGAGCATATATAGTTTGATCTCATGGTCACAAAGAAACAGGAGGGAGGAGGGCAGTGGTGTGCGTGCATGTGTTTGCATAAGTTTTTATGAGTATAAAGAAAAGTCCAGAAAGAGAACACAAACCGAGCTGTCAACATGGGTTACTCCAGAAGGATAAGATTAGGAGGGGTGGAGATAGGCCCTCTCACCCCACCCGACCCTGTCGTTTGGTTGCCTTGTGGTTTGGCTCGTTACAAAAATGCTAGTTTGAAAGAAAAATCCAATTAAATATTTTAAATAAATAAAATATAATTATATTATTAGATCTGGAAAAGACCTTAGAATTTATTTCTTCCAACTCCCACTCAAACAGGAATCTCCTTGGCAATATCTCTACCAGATGGTCTTCCAGACTGTTTGAAAACTTCCAGAGACAGGGAGTTCTCTTATTTTCGCTTGGCTGCCTGCTCTATCATTAAAGAGCTCTAATTGTTAGAAGGCTCTTTCTTACATTTATTCAAAATATGTCAGTCTCTAGTATGTACCCAGGTCCTGGGTCTGTCTTCTAGAACAACACAGTATAAAAGGACTTTTTCTTCAGTTACCTGAGCATTTAATTTTATGCCCCACTATGAGCTTTCCTAATATAAACAGTGCTGCAATGAACATCTTTGGCCATGTCTCCTTTGTACATATGCCAGAAGTGGAAACCCAGCTCATAGGATATGCACATTTTCAGCGTTAGAAGATACTACAAAACTGACCTACAAGGTAGCTGGATAATTTATATTCTTATTCTTTCTATGGATAGCTGAATAATGGTCCCCAAAGACATCCAGGTCCTAATCCTGAAACCTGCGAATGATACCTTCTAAGGCAAAAGGGTCTCTACAGAAGTGATTAAGGTACAGGGAAGCAGAGGGAGATGTGACTACAGAAGAAAGAAAAAAAGCAATATGATTATGGAAGCGGGGGAAGAAACAGTGAAATGAGGAAGAGATCACCAGCCCAGGAATGCAGGTGGCTTTCATAAGCTAGAAAGGCAAGCGAACAGCTTCTTTGCTAGAGTCTCCAGAAGGAATGGGACCTGCCTGCACCATGTCTTTAGCCCCTTAAAGCTACTTTGGGATTTCTGACCTCCAGAAATGTAAGAGAATAAATTTGTGTTGTTTGAGGCCACTAAGTAATTTGTTATAGGAGCCATAGGAAACTAATACGCTTTCTAAAACCATTTTTAAAAAATCATGAATGCATTGAATTTTAGCTCTTTTTTACTATATCCAATGAGATATATTTTATTTTCTTTACTTTGTTAATATTTTGAACTACACTGATAGCATTGATTAGTTTTTTGACACCCAATCAGCCTTACATTTCTGAGCCAAATCATACTTAATTGTGATGCATTTTTAAAATATGTTGTTGAATTCAATTTGCTAACATTTTTCTTATCTTGTAATTTTTGAATCTATGTAAGAATGTCCTTTCATTTTCTTCTTTGTACTAACATCATCTGTTTCCACTGAGATCACTGCCTGAGTAAACCTTCTGCC
Organism: Avahi laniger; assembly: GCA_963575035.1. NCBI lineage: Eukaryota > Metazoa > Chordata > Mammalia > Primates > Indriidae > Avahi > Avahi laniger. The sequence continues at coordinate 50,513 of CAUYSK010027670.1, forward strand.
ACATTCTCTCACCCCCATTTTTACTCCTCTACCCACAGACCCTTTCCCTTATAAAATGTTGTCATTTCAGTCTCCCATATCCTGTATGGAGGTAGTTAACTTTTAAAACTGAAATGTATCCTTCCTTTCATTCAATAAAAATTGATGAAGTAACTTTTGGGTGCCAGGCGCAAGAGATTTAAAAATTAAAGACATAACCCACTCCCTCAAATAACTTGCAGTTTGGTGGGGAGAAAGACATATAGTAGAATAATGGAATAAAACTATTTCTTTAACAGAATATAAAAGGGACACCGAGAATAGAGAACAAATAACATTGCAAGGCACAAATTTCCTGTCTGACCACAATTTCTGGTCCCATGAATCTAGCCCACACTCATCAGCTGAAACGATTGGTTCTTTTTAATGCTCTCTTTAAACCCCTCCTAAAGCTTGGTCCCATCAGCCATGTTTTTTCCAGGTAGTATCCCAAGCTCAGGCAGTCTTTTTTGTCTTCCTGCTTGATCTGGAGTAAATGGCCAATTGTTCAAAAGTGACTACACTGTCTCCTGAGAACCTTCATTTTCAGCTCTTTCTTTTCCAATCCCCAAAACTGGATGCCTTCCATTCCTTGCTCCCCTCAAATAAAGGGGTCTTCTATTCAACAGCCCATCGAATGATGCAGCTCTCCTCTCACCATCACTCTCAAATAAAGGTGCCTTTCCCTCATCATCTTCCCAAATAAAAATGTCCTCTACTTACCATATTTCCAAATAAAGCCATCCTCTACTCATTGCCTCCCAGGTTACAAAAGTGTAAGAATCAAAGCCATGTCCTAAGTACATACCTAGGTTCATAGGATAGTGCAAATATATAGCAAGGGCCTAGTAGTTGTTGATTGCTTGAGTTGTGGTTCTGGTGGTGGTCCTTGTTATCGCTGCTGTTGATACCACATCTCCCTGACCCACGTTCCACCCTCCACTCTCTCCAATCCCACCCCCACTCTGCTTACTCTCAGAAAATCAACATGCATGACAGTGGTACTCATAATGCCCACTGTTACCTTTTCTTTCCCATAGTTTTTTCTCTTCACTCTATGGTCAGTAACAAAAGTCCTGTCTCCACCATCACTAGTGTTTTCAGGTATACTATAACTAACTCAGGTAAGAAAAAATAGCCTTTCTGGGGACAGTTTAGCACTATGAAAGATTTAAATGTATTAATATTTACCTTCCAATTCATCCAACCTATTTCTAAGAATTTATCCTAAGAAAATAATTGAAGAAATACTGTCACAAGGATGTTCATGGAAGCATTATTTTAAATTTAAAAAATACAAAACAATATATTAATAAAGAAATGACTGAATACATTTCAATATTCCTGTACAATGGAATATTATACAGCCATTAAATTTGAAACAGATTAATATTCATTAACATGGAAAAATGTTCATGACACATGATTGAAAAAGAAGAATGCAAAGAAGCATGAATAGTATGATTTATGTAGAAAGTGTGTGTGTGTATATATATATACATATATATATGCAGAGAAATGCCTTAAGACATATTCATCAAAATCTTAATTTAGGTGACTATCTCTGTACAGTGAAATTTGGAGTAATTTTTACTTTCTCCTTTGTATTTTCCTGTATTATTTAATTTTTTATATTAACTATGTTTAACTTTATAATCAGAATAAACAGTAAAGCTATTTTTACTTTGAAGAAATATGTCAGTGTATCAGTTATTAATATCAATTACCATAACAATGCTATGTGACAAACAACTGAAAAACACAATGGCATAAAATAACAAACATTTATTTAGCTCACAAGTCAGCTGAGCAGTTCTTCTGGTCTCAGCTGAGCTCAGCTGATCTTGGCTAGTCTTACTCATGTTTCTGCAGTAAGCTGGCAGGATGGCCAGAAGCTGGCTGATCTATGTTGGCCTCAGCTGAGATGACCTGCCTCTGTTCTGTGTGTTTTCTCCTCCTCCAGCAAGCTGGCCCAGGCTCATTCTCATGGTAGAGGAATGGGTACAAAAGACAAGTGAATATACCCAAGGCCCCTTAAGGCTTAGGCTTAGAACTGGCCCCCATCACTTCCATTGCATTCTACTAGCCGAAATAAGTCACAGGAAAGCCAGATCCAAGAAGTGGGGAGACAGATTCTCCACCGGAGAGCTGACAAAATCACACTGCAAAGGTAAGAATATAGGAAGGCCATTCTTTGGAGCCACTGATGCAAACAACCTACCAGAATAAGATTTACCCACAGCAGAAATGTATGCTGAAGGAAGACAACAGCACAGAACCAGTAGAAAATATTTGTCCCTGGGGTAACATGGAGGAATCCATGACCTCCTGAGCCAGTATGAAATGATGCCACTACCCTCCACCCCCAAGGGAGTAGGGTACATCATCCACTGTTACTTGGTAAATGGCTGTGCTACTTTTTTAATACTGGTGTTTCTTATTATTATTATCATTATTATTAGTGGACACAAGGTCTCAGTTGACTCACAGGCGGCATTTGGTAAAAATTCTGTGGGGCAACCAAATGCTTTATCTAGCACCACCATCTCTAAAGCGTAGGACTGGCCATAAGAGGTGAAAACTGGCCTACTTGCACATGGGTAAATCCCTAAGACCTCTAGACAGATCCACTGTTGAAAACTTCTATTTTCTATTTGTTCATTCTATGTAAAATTTGTATATTTTTCCAAGGTTCAGCTGGATATGAGGTTCACATGATCACTCCAGAAATAAACAGACAAGGATTTAGTGATTATATCAAAGCATGTCTTCTGTTAAGTTAAAAATGTTGACACTGACAGCTGACAGAGAGTTAGGAACTGTTTATAAGAATTGCAGGCAAAAAAAAATTGTAGGCATTTCTGAATGTGTATTTACTCAACCTTTAAAAAATTAAACTATGTGTAGGAACACACCATCTATTTTGAACTTAATGTGGCACATAAACATGTTTATAAGAATTGTATTCATTTCTGAAAAGTTCTTTTTATCCCAGTCAAAGAATTTTTATGTGTTTTGGAGCATGTATTTATTTAATCAAAGGTTTAAAAGTTTTAAGAAGTATAAAAATGGCTGAACCATGTGAAGGAATGCTGAGAAACCATGGATAAAATGCTAATGAAATACTGGAGAAAAGGCTCGATAAATCCCAAAACTAAAATAAAATTCTAGGATGATAAAGTCAGAGAAAGAACACTTGGAAAGAAGAGGAAAAACCATAGACATACTCGAAGAGAAATGCCTCATACAAATAATTAAGTTGGAGAAGTACTTCAAAGAAAATATATGGGTTAAAATAGCACAAGGAAATACCGATATTGTCAACAAGAGTTATACACAGAGAATAAATACAATCACATTTTGTCAATAACTATTAGACAGTGACAACAATGTGAGATGATCACATGCTACTACTTATTAATCTGAGGGTTATAAATTGCCTTACATATGTTAGTAAATTCTTATGGCAGCTGAGCTGATGTTGTGGTATCTTCCATAGAGCCGGAAAAATAGGACTCAGTCATGGACCCAGTCACATGGCACATTAATAGCATACCTGGAAGAAGACCAAAATCTTAACCCATGAACCGCATTCCTACTTTTGGTTCCACTTCACCAAACCAACCCCTTGAGATGTTAGATTGATTGCCCCTGAATTAAGTTGCCAACTTTTAACTATAACTTTTATTCACGCAACCATTCTGTGCTGCAGAAACTCCAGCTTAAAATAGTACCTGCCTTTGCCTGGTAGCCCAGACACAGGAAAAATTAAGTGCTGGAAACCAACATCTTCCCGTATTTCCTAATTAGATTTATTCAGGCTCAGCGGAAAACTCATGTGCCTGTTTCTGTGCCTGGAAAGCCAGCTTAGTGGCCAGAGCTGTGTGAGGCAGGAGCCCAGAGACAAGGAGCTCTTGACCATCCTTTCCTTTGTTGCCAGCCCGGCTCATCATGTCCCAAGGAGACTGTCAAGTTGTCTCTGACAAAACAGAATGCTCTGTCAGAAAATGCATGCCTGGAAATATTCCTTATACAACTTCAATTTTTTTCAATAAAGTTCATAAAGGTTAATAAGGTAGCCACAAAGTGTACCAATAAATCAGCTAAGTCCAGTCTTCAGACGACCAGTACTATGACACCTGCCATGTGCACAGGGCAGTAGAATGTCATTCTATAGCAAGAGAGTTGAGAAAAGGCAAAAGCATCTACAGGCACCAGATTCTGAAGGAATCTCATTTTGATTTCATTCTACTCTTCATATACAGAAAGGGGGAACTAGTAACCTGAGGCGGGAGGAGTTATTATCAACAGATATCAGCGAAGTCGAAAAAGGATTGAGGCAATGAAAGGTGATCATGGGAATAGGACCCATAATTAAAGTTACTATCACTACCAGGGAAATAATGACAGTTGGGAACATTATGTGCAAAATATAGAAGGAAGATTGTAGGAGCAATGAGAAAGCAAACTGATAAAATGTATAACACAGAAATCATAAATGTGTATGTGTAAGACAGAGAGATTCAGAGACAGAAACATAGAGATGGAGACATCATAAGAGAGTGAGGCTAACTTGCAGATGTGACTTTCTTCCTCCAGGTATACCTGATTATAGCAATGAAGGCACTGTCCAATACTACTCCTTAAGACGGGAGCTAGAAATGAGAACAGGGCTGGAAACCAAGAGTAGAGACCGGACCACTGCATTAAGATTGGCTGTAGCTGCTGAACTAGGGCATTAGAAATTGAGAGAGTTCTTAAAGGACTTTGGACACACATGGAGCAGAGGAAATGCCCTCAGGTGAAGACATAGGGGACATTCTGGTGACTGACATGAGCTCTGAAGAACTCAGATACCCTGGGCATCCAATTAGGCCATTTCCTTCTCAGTTGACTATGGACCCACATGGCCTGAGTGCAGGTTCAGCACAGGTGTTTTTCTGCTCATTTAAAAACCCCATCATAGTCTTAACTCCTGACTGTGCATGAGGAAGTGATTGAAGGACACTTGTGCAGTTGTCCTGCAATGACCCACCAGCTCCCATGTCCAAACCACCCAAACACCTCCTTGTCACCCTCCCAGTATTTCTTCCCTACCCAATTACACTGCTGAGTTGTCCCAGGAATGGAATGGGGCCCTAACAGGGTGTGGAGACCACACACAGCCTCGAGGTGCCAGAGTATGATTTGGGGAACGAACAGTGATATTTAGCCAAGATCATAAAACCAAGAGCAAAAGTTGACAAGGAGGCTGAGGGTAACACGAAGACAATGAATTATCCAAGAGAAAATGAAAGAGAAAAAAAGAAACTGAACCTTTTCTAAGCAGATTCTTTTCTGTACCAATGCACTATATTTTATTTTTCCTCACAAGTGACCACAGACTTTAAATTCAACCTCACAGTCGTGTTTCCTTAAAATATTTCTTCTGGGACTTGTGAATTTGCTTTGAAACTGAATTTTGTGTTATTCCTCCCAGCTAGCTTATGTTCTTGAGTTTTGCTGTCCTTTGGTGCACGTCTTTCTTTCTTGAGTAGTTTCCTGAGTCCCCAGCGGACTTTGCCACTCATGCCTCTCATTGGCAACTCATTAAAACATTGAGCAGCCAGTACTAATCCCAAGGATCAACTCAGTATTATTGCATTATTAATACTTTGCTGCATCATTAATACTTTGCTGTTTTTCATTTGGCCTGGCTCCTGGTCTTAAGTTGAACTGTGTGATTTTAAATCCATAATTCATCACTCTTATGGTTGAAAATATTTGTACTTATGCCATGTATGTATATGTGTGTATGTAAAATTATTCTAAACAATGTTGTGTTATATATGCCAGTTCTCTTGTTTGAAACTTTTTTTTTTCAAATAGACCTAACATATCTGAAAAGTACAGTCCACCCTTCTGAAGACGTGTTCTCAAACATATCTTACATATTTTGTAAGACTGTCTCAGTAACTTTGGAAGCTCATTTGCAGAAGGATACTCTCAAATGAATTTTTCAGTTTTTCATGAAAATATGCAACTATTCCAACATTAGGCAACATCCTCTAGAATTCTAACTTCTGCAACAATAATGTCATGCCTCCCCAGACAGGATTTCTACTGAGTGTGTGTTTCATTTCCTGAAAAAGACCCTTTAAGCCAAAGCAATGTAAGTATAATCTAATTTAATTTTTTCAAACAACATAATATAGGGAGTGAAATTCCTGATCAATTAACTACAGAATTTATCATAATGTCACACATAATAATAATCTCTGAATTATTTTTCAGTAAATCATATAGCAAAAGACTCTTTTTTGAAAAAAATAAAGTTCTTTTTAAGTTATACATGCTCATGTAGAAAAATTAGGAACCAACAGGAAAGAAGAAAATGAAATTGCCCATCACCTACAGCATGACTGGTTTGTTCATCAGTCTTCACAGTGTCAGACAGATACTGACAGATACTGCAGGTGAACCAGGCTCTCAAAAGCAGCTGAAGTAAATGCTCAATTGACTCAATAATCCATTACTTTCCCACAGAAAGTCAAAGCCTTCAATTTGCTCCAATCTCCCTAATCATAGTGCTGATAGTAATAAACCTCATAACAATTATTATCAGTTCAGAGTATTTACCATATTAAGCCCTTAGTTAAACGCTGTCCAGACAATATCTTATTTAATGTTCACAAATGTTTTATGAGGGAGGTATGATTATTCACCCCACTTGGCAGGTGTGGAAACCAAAGAAACGGCCCCAGGTTCCTGTAGCTGTGAGTGGTGGGTCCCAGCGTGGTGATCTGGTTCCAAAGGCAGGTTTTACTGCCACACCAGTGGATTGTCAAACTTGAATAGCCATAAAAATCACCTGGAGAAATTGTTCAAATGCCAGATTCTCCGGCTTCAGTTCTTGAAACTCTGACTCCGTCAGTTTGAGCTGGAGCTTAAGGATCTACATTTTCAAAGCAGCTCTGGGGATTGTGTTGGAAGAGGTACACCAGCCAAGCGCACTGCTATTCTGCCTACATGGACGCAGAAACCATGAACTGCCTCCGGATAGTTCTCCCATCTAGGAAGTCTTTACCCACGATGCTTCTTAGCCTTTTTGAGGGGATCTCAGACCCCTCTGAGAATCTGATGAAAGCTATAGATTTCTTGCAATCAAAATGCAACACAATTTTTTTGTATTAATTTTGAGGGATTTAAAGCCCATAAACCCCACGTTAGGAATCCTAGTCTTTCTCTACTTCTTCTTTTTTCTTTTAATCTCATTATTTCCTCTTTTGAAATAAGGACACTAACCCTCCTGGCTGCCAGCTTTACAAGACTATTGTAAGGATAATTTTTTAAAAAACACAGAAGTTTTGAGATACAGAAACACTGCATGTAAACCTCATGTTCATAACAGAAATAGAGAACTAGGTAAGGACAGATTTGGGTAGAAGGGGCTCCTGAAAAGAAACTTAGCACTGGTTAAGAAAATAACCACCAAATAACCATGAGCATAATCAGAATGGTCATTTGCCATTTGCTGAGTACTGACCATGCGCCACACACTGTGGTTTGTGCCTTAAAACCATTTATTTTTAGCGTCCATAACAGATCTTTAAGGGTACCATCTTTATATTAGGAATGAGAAAACCCAGGCTGAGAGAAAGATTAAATAATTCACTCAATATCAAACAGCTACTAAAGTGACTCAAACCCAGGTCTGTCTGCGTGCAAAGCCCATCTAATTTTCATGATGTGTGGATATGGCCACGGCTCTTTTCCAGACCTGATTCCATAGGCGGACCAGGCGTGGTTTCTGAGGCCAGTTCCTGGAACAGGGAGCCTTAACCTCCTCTTCACCCTGCTAGCCATCAATTTCCCTCCTATAATGATAGTTTGCAACACTCCAAAGGCTTTAGTTACTACTATCAGTCAGTTGCTCTGTCCTGCCAATGGAAGCAAAACAACAGAAGGCATTGGAAATATTCAGGTTCCCAGTGGCAGGGCCGCCAAAGACCAACTGTGGCATTATAAAAGGTTAATCTCTTTAGGCTCGCTCTGTGGCAAGTTCTGCTATCAAGGCTCTTGGGACCAACTGCATGAATCACACTTCGAGATGTTACTCCAGCTAGCAGGAAACAGCTTTTCCTTTAAATAAATTTCACTTTCAGAAAAGGCTTTAAAGCCCATTACAGATAGGGCTGTGAAACATTTGGCTACATGTAAATCCTTCCACAGCAAAGGGGAAACCTCCTCATGTACCAGAAAAGCTAAAACTAAGTCCAGGAAAGTCTTAGCCAAAAGGGCCGAAAGAGATATCTGGTGGAAAAGAATGCTTCATTCTCATTCTGTTTCAGACCCATAACCATTCTGTTGAAGGAATCTTTAATACTAGGAATGAATAGCAAGAACTACAATCAAAAAAAAAAAAGTGTCAGCTGAGGTACTCTGCTCAGCAGGTCACCTGTTCTGCCTCCCCAGAAATAAGCCAGCACCGCCCTCCTCCACGGCCTCCGCCCACCCTTAATGTCTTTTCCTACGGCTGCTTTCCACATCCTCGTTTCATGGAAGAAAGCAGTAACCCAAGCTTGCCTCAGCAGTAACAGATGTTGCAAGGAATCGCTTCGGTTTGAATCCTCTCTGCCTCCCTCACACTGCAACTCCTACCCTGTCAACACCACCAGCCTGTGCAAAGAAATTCCTAAGTCTAAAGGCATTGGCCACTTTTTTGCACCATCCGATGAACCTTTTTCAGTTGAATTTTTAAAAAGGGGGCGCTAGTTCCATTAGATGTCGCAGCCTAGTCTCTGCTGGTTAGTGGAGGAAACCTGGTGCATCGGGCAGTTGCTTTTCTCCTTGTCAAAGATAAGCTTTTCTGACGTGGTTCTGCTACTTATTAACTAACCTCATGACTTTCAACAAATTATCATACCTCTCTGAATTTCAATGTTCTTCTTTGTGGTAACACCTTCCCTTCTCTCCAACGTAAGAGATCATGTTTTCAAAAACTGCAAAAGAGGGCACAAATATAATGCTTTATTATAATGGTTATTGCTATCTATTGTATATTATACATCATCTGGAGTTTTCTGAGACACCCAGGAGTAAAGACTCATTAACAGCAGACAAGGCAATCGCAAGTCCAGGCCCTGGATGAATAAATTAGTAGGCTCAACACTTTTCTGAACATAGAATTTAATGTGTAACAGATTCAACATTTTACTAAGCATAATCAAACCCATAACCCTGGGTTTCTAATTGCTCACCACGTACTAGAATACAGTGGACAAATACACAATAGCTTGGAATTCAGGAATCGAAAGGAACACATCAGCAGTTTTGCAAATAATTGTCTAAAACCAAGGCAATAGTAACTGGGGAAGGCAACCTTTGGTAATATCTAACTCAGAAAGTTTGATTCAGCCCCTGATGGTGGTGAACTGTAGTGGTCAGGATTCCACTGCAAAGAAAAGAATTCAGTCTGGCTAATTTAAGCAGAAAGGGGTTTATTACAGTGTACTAAATGGCTTACAGAATGTTGGGAGGGCTAAAGAAATAAATTCTAGGTTCTTCTAGAAACAACTCCTAAGCCACATAGTAGAGCCAGGCTGCCGAGGTTGCTGTCTGCTGATCGAGGGGCTGAGCTACAAACACACCCCACTGCCACGATACATAGAGACCTGGGCAAGCCCCTCTGTTGCCGCCCCACCACGCCTGAGATGATCTGTGCCAGCAATATGAGGGTGCCCTGAGCTTACCCTGTCCACACCCAAGATTAGTCCACACCCATGGCTAGTGGCCAGAGAAACCACATGCCTTTCTGACCTGACCAGAGAAGCAATGCCTCTGCCTCCCTTTGCCTTCCAAATAAAAGTACATCTAAATCAGGTCCATAACTCTGACTGCAGGGCATCTGGAAAATGTAGTTTTTAGCCTTTCAGCCTCTGTACTATAGAAAGGCACAGTCTAAGGGGCTCGAAGTGGATGTGCAGTGACAAGCCCTCATGCCCATCACGTAAGTCAATGCCAAAAGACTCATCTTCACAATCATTTCTCCTCCCCACCAAGACACCTGGGAGGGATATGGGAAAACCTGGTGATACATGTAGCAAGAGTTTGGTTGTGTACATAAATGGCACAGAGTTGGCAGAGCTGTTTACATTAAGCTGCTTAGGAGGAGAGGTTATAACCAAGTCTAGGAAACTTTCCCTACATAGTAATCAGGCAGCAAAAGTCAGGAAAAAGCATTTTTGTTCTCCTTAGGACCCTCAGGGGACTGTTTTTCTCCCACAGGGTGGGGGTGGGGGGTCTGAGCTCATCATGACACCTCTATGAAATGCCCTACACACAAGCCAATACAGGGTAACTTCTCTTCCTGAATGTGGCAATCGGATTACTTATCCTGGATTCACTTTGCCCTATTAAGCAGAACTTCCTGGCTCACCAAGGCTTCTACTAAGAGAGGGAGGTAGAAATTGTCTATTTGTTAATTAATACCTAATCAAAATAGCCTTCTTCCTGCAAGGAGAGTTTCGGCAGTGTTGATGCTTGTATGTATTTCACAGTAGGGTCTTAGCTGTCAGTCTCGTCATGCTAAGGCCGTGTCTGCTATATTTTAGCACCTTCTGTCAAGTGACTCTGAATTCCAAGTTTCCCTCACCCATTGAACAAAATTCTGTTAAGTGCTATTTCTATGCCAGGTACAGAAAGACACAGCAATAAATAAGAAGGACATGGTCCCTGCCCTTGTGGAGCTTACAGGCCAGTGACAGGTTCTAAAAAAATGCTTTGGTGCAATAAGCAGTATCATTAGAGCCCTGAAATCCGCGTATGGCATCAGAGAATAAATTCCCACAGAGTTACTCACATTTGGACTTGGCTTCCATGAATTAAGCTACAAAATAAAATTGTTTCAGTGTTTGAATTTGGAGAGTCCTCTGAAAAAACACACCAGGTTAGAGCAATATATAGGCCAGGGGTAGTATGCCAGGCCCTGATACTAATGCTAAGCAGATGTTTCTGTCCTGGAGGAGGGACCTGGAACTGATCGGGCCCATGAATGAGGTGTGGGGCTTCTGGTGAAGGTTCTGGTGTGGCCGTATCAGCACAGAAGGCTGACAGAAACTCCATCTCAATGACAAGTAACTGGCCACATGTCACTTCTGTTATCTTCCTGAGAAACAGGGATCTAACTTAGCACAACTAATCTTGCCATGATTTTCTTTACTGTCTAAATAGTACCTGCTTCCATTTAGCAAGGGAAAAAAGTTATTTTTAATTAAATTTCCCTCAAAATTCACATGGGCTTACATTAGGGGAAGGTGTTACACAAAAAAAGGGAAAGTTCTGCCAAAAGATTTAAAACTGGTTCTCTAGAGAGGTTGTGAAATCTATCAGACTGCTGTGCTCCCCTCCTTCCCCAGGTCAATTCCAGTTTGGTTTACATTTCAGTTGGAATTTGGGGTGACATTTCATTTTATCAAAACAAGACAGACTAGTCATGTTGGGCTTTCGTGGTTCCACATTAGAAAACAAAGGGCCTAACCCTTGTAAGTGAGACCTCTTTCCCTGTCTTTGCAATAATTTTTATTGTGAGCAAGGCCAGAGCTGAGCACTGAGAATACTGAGATGAGTAAATTATGATTCTAGCCTTCTAGAAAAATAGCCCATGCCTCACTTGGCCATGGGACCAAGTGTAGTCCCATGAAAGATAAAGGGCCCTATCTGAAAGTGGTTGTCACACACGAGCAGCTCAACCTGGATTTCAAGCACCTGTGGGAATAAATGAGGCCCAAGCAGATGAGAAAAGCAAAGTCTGTTTATTAATACTCAGAGCTTGCTATAGCAAGGGAGTCAGCCACCATCATTTGCATTTCGACAGAGACTCAAAGGCAGACAGAGGAGTGGGACAGCTTTAGAGTGGAAAAAAGGGATGGCTCAGGTGTGCCCTGGGTGGAGGCTGCTGCCACAGGGAAGCTGGAGGTGGTCTAGCTAGAAGCCAAGCATCCTGTGGGGTCAGTTAGGGGGCATCTTTGGCTTTCTGTGGTTGGTCCTAAGTTGGAAGTGGAGGCAAAAATTAGGGAAGCTGTCAGTTATTAATCAAGTCCTGGCCATTTGGGGCTGCTTGTTGTAGGAGTAATCGTTTAGCTTCTTGGATTATTACTAAAGATAACAATCTAGCTTCCTGCAAGTCTGGCTGGCTACCCGGGCTATTTATTATAGATAAGGGGATTAGTTTTCTAGGCAGGTTGCTGCAGGTTGTGGGTCAGAGTTCTGTTTTTAGATGTGGTACAGCCATTGTCCATTTGCATATTCAGTCTCTCACAAGTCTAGGGTTCAATTCTGTCCTGGCCCTAGGACTCCACCTGACATGAGCTCCCCTTGCAATGCAAAGGTCCCCAGAGCTTCCCACCTAAACCCACTGGTGTCTCCTGAGATGCTTAACTTCTGAGTTTCATGCACATTCCCAGAGAGTGCGTCTGACTGCCTATCTCCAGGCATGGCTCTTCCTGCCTCATTGCCCTAACTCCACTCTGTGTAAGATCAGGAGAATAAGGTTTGCCCCTCCACACACACAAAAACAGACGAATTATCTTTATATAAAACAGCAAGTTCTTGAATCATACACAAACCTGTGGCAAGGTCCTGGTTTATCTTTAATAGTATTAAATGTCTATGGGCATAAGCATCCATTTGCAACCATAATGGCAACACTATAGCAAAATTGAAAATATAAACCTTATGGAATGAAAAGGCATTTAAATAACAACAATGTACAGCATCCCATTTTAAATAAAATATGTGTGTACAGAGAAAAAATACAGAGAGCACAGACAAAATTTCAGTAAGTTCTCCCTCAGCTGTAGGATTACAAGTGGTTTTATTGTTTGAGTTCCTAAACTTTTTACTCTCATTAATTAGCAATAAAAGTTTTAATTTATGGAAAGCCTATAGTATATTAAAAAAAACAGGACCCTCTCATGGCAACACAACTGACTCATTAATTCATTAATAGCTGCCACCTACCACTCTCCACTTCTACAGTTATTATCATCATAATAACCACAGGAAAACTATGATGTGGATGTTTCTATCCACTTTCCAAATGAGGAAAACAAAGTGTAGGACAGTTGACAAATTGCTGGATCTGTCTGATCCCAACATTGGAGGTCTCAGCCACCATTTTATTTCCTTTCTAGGACACATGCCCCTTGACTGTGCCTTGTAGCAGGTGTATGACCAAGGAAAGTCATTTTCTATTCATAAAACGAGGATGATGTACCTACTCATGTGGCAGGCTGTACAACAAAGAAAGAATGCACATACAGAAGCCAACACAGTGCCCAATGCCTAGGAAGTGTTCAGTATGCAACTGGTGACGTAAGGGCCATTGTTTTCAGGTTCTATGAGTGCTCCGGGAAAGGTTTGTTAAAAAACAGTAATGGGTAACCTAAACCATGTTAATGGCGATCTGTGAAGAGATTAGGGTCTGGGATAAGTTAATATTAGTTATGAATGAATGTGAAAAATTTTTTTAAATTTACTCTTGGGAGTATCATCTTCATTGTTCAACATTTATCTATTTTAGCAGTGAGTTATGGTTTATTTTGATAGAATAATAAAATAGAAGAAAGAAAATTCTAATCTTTCTCAGAGAATCGCACCTGTGCTCTGGGACTGAGTGACAGTGAAGTCATCACAAGGGACTAGGAGACCACACACTCTGACTTCCGACTCCAACTCCGGCTATCTAATAAAGTCATCGGGAAGCCTATAGGACATTCTGATGCCCTGGACCCATCACAGGGGTTTTGATCGAACTGGTCTGTGTAAAACTTTGGCAAAGGCAGGACTTAAAAGCAACGAACGCCATGTGACTCACTGTACAGCTAGCTAAGAACCACCTGAACTGAAAGCCACAGAAAATAAAAAAATTCTTTGCGACTCAATTTACAGAAATATAGGTGACAACAGTAACAATCCTCATACTCAATTGATCTGTTTAAAAGAAATTAACATTCATCTTGTTTGGACATATTTTCATTAATTTTATTTTTAAACTCCTCATTGATGAAAATAATACCTAATATTTATCGAGCACTTATTATGGGCTAGGCACGGTTCTAAGCACTTTGCATAGTTAAATGGATGACATAGGCTTTGAACTCAGGCAACCTCACCCAAGGATCTGCACAGCCAATCCCGATTTTAGTTTTCAGTGGTGCAAATGATCTTAAACGTTAGAAATGGCTTGGGTATTAAAAATTATTAACTTAAAATTTTTTAAGATGAAATAAATTTTTTTTTTGTTTTCTACAAATAAGCAGTTTCTGTTAATGGGCTATACTGTTTTATTTATCTACTTGAGTCAACTGTCTTAAAACCTCACACACTGAAGCAAGCAGATGCGTTTAAAAATAATGAGAGGGGTAAATTATTCTGCCACAAGAACTGTGGTAATTTTTACCCAGAGGCTGATTTACCATGAAGCTGGGCTCAGAGCTCCTCATTTACAAAACCCCTCCTAAGGTCGGGGAAGGACCACACCAATTTTCACTTTCAAATTTGTTTTATTTTTCCTAAAGAGGTGTCTTAGTCCATTTATGTTGCTATAACAGAATTCTGAAACTGGGTAATTTAGAAAGAACAGAAATTAATTTTCTCACAGTTTTAGAGGCCAAAAAGTCCAAGATCAAGGAACCAGCAGGTCTGGTTATCTGGTAAGGGCTGCATCCTCCAGAGGGGAGGAACGCTGTGTCCTTACATGGCCAAATAGTGAAAGAGCCTCTTTTACAAGGGCCTTAATCCCATTATTGAGGAAGCCCCACCTGGCCCATTAAAGGCCTTACTTCTTAATACTGTCACATTGGTAACACCTGAATTTTAGAGGAAACACATTCAAACCACAGCAAGACAGCCCGCCAAACTGCATAAGCTTTAAGCCTCCTTGATATTGGCCTTGACAATGATTTTTTGGATATGACACAAAAAGCACAAGCAACAAAAGCAAAACTAGACAAGTGAAATGGCTTAAAACTAAAAAGCTTCTGCACTGCAAAGGAGCCATTCAACAAAATGAAAAAGTAACCTATGGAATGGAACAAAATATTTGCAAACCCTATATCTGATAAGGGGTTAAAATCTGAAGTATATAAAGAATTCATACAACTAAATAGCAAAAAAAGCAAAATAAGCAAAGGACTCGAATAGGCATTTCTCAGAAGAAGGCATACAAATGTCCAGTAGGTAGATGGAAAGATGCTCAACATCATTAATCATCAGGAAAATGCAGATCGAAACCACCATGAGACCCTAGATTCTACACCTGTTAGGATGGCTATTATTTATTTTTTTTAAAGAGAGAAAGAGATAGGTGTTGACAAGGATGTAGAGAAAGGAAACCCTGGTACACTGTTAGCAGGAATGTAAATTTGCATAGCCATTAGAAAAA
This sequence comes from Avahi laniger, assembly GCA_963575035.1. NCBI lineage: Eukaryota > Metazoa > Chordata > Mammalia > Primates > Indriidae > Avahi > Avahi laniger. The sequence continues at coordinate 65,955 of CAUYSK010027670.1, forward strand.
ACAGTATGGAGTTTCCTCAAAAAATTAAAAATAGAATTACTATATGATTCAGTGATCCCACTTCTGGATATTTATCCAAATGAACTCAAATCAGGATCTTGAAGAAACCTGCATTCCCATGTTCACTGAACATTATTCACAATAGCCAAGATATGGAAACAGCCTAAATATCCATTGGCAGATGAATGGATAAAGAAAATGTGATATATACATACACAGTGGAATATTATTCAGCCTTAACAAAAGCAAAGTAATCCTGCCATTTGGGATGACATGGATAGACTTGGAGGACACTATGCTAAGTGACATAAGCCAAACACAGTTACTGCATGATCACACTTATATGTAGAATCTAAAATAGTCAAACTATTTTAATAGAATAGCTAAATAGTTTAATAGAATAGTAATAATAAATAGAAGCAGAGAGTAGAGTGGTGGTTTGCCAGGAGCTGCAGAGGGGGAAATGGGGAAGTGCTGGCCAAAGGGTACAAAGATTCAGTTATGCAATGTGAGTAAGTTCTAAAGACCTGCTATACAGCATAGTGCGTATAGCTAATAATTGTGTGTCATGTACTTAAAATTTTCTAAGAGAGTAGATCTTATGAGTTCTTACCAGAAGATAATTATAGTAATAACAGAGGGGACAGGAAGAAACTTTGGGAGGTGAAGGATACGTCTATGGCCTTGACGGTGGTGCTGGTTTCACAGGTGTATATTTATCCTCAAACTTATCAAGTCATATCCATTAATATGGACACCTTTTTACATGTCAATCATACCTCAATAAAGTGTTTTTCTTTTTAAAAAATGGGGAAAAAATGAATGCTAATTGGATTCTTGTTCTTTCCTCCCCTAAGAAATTTGCAGATTATCTGCTGTTTAATTTAGCTATTTTGATTTTATATTTTCGAATTTGAAAATGGAGTGGCTATTCATGGATGAGATCTGGTGCCAGACTACCACGTCGAATTTGGAGCAATATAATTTAATGATGTGACATAACCAAAGAAGAAGACACCGAGACTCAACTGCAGAATCTGTAAAGCTTGTGATAAGGTTGTTGTAGAGTAAAAATGTCACACCATCTTAGATGCCAGGTCTGTACTAAGAAACTGAAATTTAAAACAGTGCAATTATACAGAGTATTCAGCACATACCCCCAGGAGTCTCTTTCATTTGTGTAAACTAAATAAAAGAGATAAATGTTTGCATGGAGTTGGGGAAGGGCAGAATCTTGAATCATCTGAGTAATTGTCTACTTTAACAAAATAAGCCTCACTATAAACTTTGCTTGCTTCCTTCACTCAAAATCAAGAGACTTGAAAATAATAAAGGAATGAGAGGAGATGGTTTATGTATTTTTTATGTTTACGAGACAGCTATGTCTTTTACCACAGAGAATGTCACTGTCCGGGTTAAAGAATAATTTTCATCATAAACTCTCTTTTGTTGATTGCTTATAAATATATGTTCTTTAAAAAAAAAAAAAAAACAACAACCCTAATTTCCTTTTGGTCTTGAGTGTCTCAGACTTGGTCTGTGCTCCCCCAGGTAAATTACTTTGGAGCAATTGAGCAAAATAGCCTTCAGCAAAATGCTATTTTTCACATTCAATGAAAAGCACCTTTACCCTTAGTGTTCTTCCAAGAAGTCTGAGTCCGGGACCTCAGACTTGGCAAATGGATTTAGAAGCACCAATGAAGAGAAACAGAGCCAAACCTGAGCCCACTAGCTGAGTGAGTGTTTTATTTAAGATGCAAAGGTTTTCATCTACAGATAAACTGAATGCTGTAATAGGAGTATTTCTGCTCAATGGTGAAGTACACCAGAAACAAAATCTCAGAGGGAAAGGCTACCAGGTAAATTGAACTCACGAAGTTTCCTCCAGATAATAAAAGCCAGTTAAGTAAGACAGTTGGAATAATTCATCCTCCTTGATCATAAAATACAATGTATGAAATGTGATAATAAGATTGAAAAAAGAAGTATACAGAAGTCAGGAATATCCTTCCAAAATGAAAGCGTGGGTGGGAATTAATTAAATGTTAGAAGCTGCTCTGGTATGTTTTAGTCCGCAAGAAAGAGTACCTTCCTGCCAGGGCTCAGTGTCAGGTAGCAACTTCAAGTCCAGCCACTTTCAAACAAATGCACAGGTATGGTAGCAGTTAAAAGCAGTCGGCCATGAGTTACATCCAGCTGACTTCATCTTGGACCCACACCTGATGCATTCAGTCCTTATCCAGCTCACAGCCTCTGGCATGAGTCTGTCTCCCATGAACTTGGCAGACATACCTGGCACTTCTTTTGTCTGAACCCTTGGCTTAGAGTTTGAAAAAAAGCCTTTCTTCTCCAACTCTTCTCTGGTTTTTATCTTTAGTATTTCACTTCCCCCAAATCTTTATGATCTACTTCTATACCCATACTTATAGACACTTGGCTATATTCTCTTAATGAAATAACTTCAAAATATATAAATCACAAATTGGTGCATTATAAAGATAACCTGACAAATTATAACCATACTGAAAAATGTTAATGTTCCTAAAACCAATTGGAAGGAAATAAGTAAAGATATAAAAGATTCCATAATAAAATAAACAAGCTTGATCTAACGAACACGTATTAGAGTATGCCATTCTTTTTCAATACACACAAAACAATTCCAAAATTATCCTTGAAATAAAGTAAGATGGTCTTAACAAATAGCAAACAAATGACATCATGTAGACCACATTCTCTAACCATAATGCAATAAAATTTTTAAAAAATCAATAAAAAATGCAATTCATATATTTTAAACCAAAAACATACTTATAAATAATTCAAGGGTCAAAGAAGAATTGTAATGAAAATTATGAAATATTTATAATTAAACAATGGAAGCATTTGCAGTACGTAGCTAAAGTGATACCTATAGGAAAATGTATAGACTTAAAATTGAAGAGAAAAGTTGTAAACTAATAATTAATATATTCAACTCAAAACATTGTTTTAAAAACTACAAAGTAAACCCAGAGGAGGAAAAAAGTAAGAAAATATGGTCAGAGAAAAAAATTAATTAAAAAGAAGAAAAAGAAAAGACAGTATCAAAAAATCAAACCACTCTTTCTTTGACTAGATGAATCTTTGGCAAGAGAAAGTAGAAGAAAGACAGAGAATGTGTGTGTGTGTGTGTGTGTGTGTGAAGAATGAACAATATTAAAAATGAAGAGAGACAATGTATACATATAGTAAATGTCTTAGTATGTTCAGGCTGCTGTAACGAAATACCATAAACTGGGTAATTTACAAACAAGAAAAATGTGTTGCTCACAGTTCTAGAGATTGGGTAATCCAAGATAAAAGTACCAGTAGGTTGAGTGCCTGGTGAGGGCTGCTTTCTGCTTTATAGAAGGCACCTTCTTGCTGTGTCTTCACATGGCAGAAAGGGCAAACAAGCTCTTTTGAGTCTCTTTTATAAGGAGATTAATTCCATTCAGAAGGGCTCTGCCCTCATGACCTAATCACCTCCTAAAGTCCCCACCTCTTAATTCTATCACATTGAAGATTCAGTTTCAACATATGAATTTTGGGGGATACAAACATTCAGTTCATAGCAGTAAAGATTAGTAAAATTTTAAGAAAATATCCTTAACAAGTTTGTCGGCAAATACAAAAGACTTAAATATCGTGAAAAATTTCCTGGAAAAATATTACAATTTCCCAAAACAAATTCAAAATGAAGCAAAAAACCTAAAGAGAAAGTAAATCACTGGTTTAAAAAGGAACAAAACCTATCTCATAAAGAAACACCAAAGCACCAGGATGAGACAGGTTTACAGGCATCTTTTACCAGACCTCTAAGAATTACATAACCGGTTTCTTATTCAAACTCCTCGGAGACCAAAAGATAGGAAAGCTCTCCAGTTCCTTTTGTGAGGCTAGAAAATCCTTAATATCCAAACTGAACAAAAACAATACAAGAAAGTGAAATTATAAGCTCAATTACGTTTATGAGTCTAGATGCAAAAATTCTACATATAATGTTAGCAAACCAAACAAGTTTTAAAAAAGAATGTAAGGATGATTTAATAGATGTAAAATATAGTAATGGAAATACTGTATAAATAGGATTAAAGAAAAGAATCTCAATAAATATAAAATATTACATGATGAGAAGGTCAATGTCCTTTTATAATACAGAGTTTTAGTAAACTAGGAAGAGGAAAAAATTTCTTTCATCTAAAAAATGTACATGTATAATAAAAAACAAAGCTCCTACATTGCTATCAATGATAGACACATCTGTCATAAAGTCATTAACACAATAAAGATGCTTGTCATTAACAAAACTGTTCAACCTGTAACTGGAAGTTTTCTCCAGTTCAGTAAGGTGAGAAATCGAAATAAGAGAAAGAAGGAGAGGGGTTCAAAACTGTCATTAATTGTAGGCCATATTATTGTCCACAGAAGATCCAAAAATATTCACAAACTATTAGAGCTAACAAGAGAGTTCAGTAAAATTGCAGAATACAAGGTCAATTAATAAAAAATAGATCAATGGCATTTCCACAGACAAGAAACAAATAACTAGAAAATGAATGACAAAATACCCATTCCATAATAAGTGGAATTTTTTTTAATCTGCAAAGTTCTTGACCATAAATAAAACTAAAGTAGTATATTACCTGAAAGGATGGAATTATATAACTTTAATGAAGAATATAAGGGCACACTCAAGCAAATGGAAAGATACGTCGTAGCCATTCCACAGGAGACTCTCAATAGCATGAAGACATAAATTCTCCCCCAGATTAATCTACGAATTCAAGGCAATCCCTGTGAATATCGTAGCTTGTCATGAAAATTGACAGGCTTATCCTGAATTTTATTTGAATGAGTAAAGGGAAAAAAATGGCCAAGGAGATTAAAGAAAAGGAACTTGTTCTATCAGATATCAAAGCTACTGTAAAGCTGTAGTAATTAAAACAGTGTGCAAAAAGATTGACAGGCCAGCAGGAAAGAATAGAGAGCTTGGAAATTAAAACTAGTCAGAGAAAATATCTTTATGACCTTGGGTAGGAAATAGTTTCTTCAATAAGACATAACAAGCTCAAACCATAAAGGAAAAAATTAATAAATTTAACTACATTAAAAATAAATCTTGTATATAATTAGAACATTATTTTTAGAAGTAAAAAACAAGCTACAAACTAGAAGATATTTGCAGTCGCTATAAACAAATTGTCAGTAATAAAAATATATAAATAGCTTTTATATAAAGAAAATTATAACTAACCTAATGCAAAGTGGACAAATGACATGAATGTTCACGTGCTCACAAGGAGCCATGTGACTGACTAATGCACATATGAAAGATGCCAGACCTCATAATTAATCAGGGAAATGTAAATTAAAACATCAGTAAAATAGCCTTTCATGCTAATGAGATAAGCAAAAATTAAGCCTGACAAGAATTACAAAGGATACATAAAAATGAAATCTCTACTGGCAGAAGTTAAAATTTGTTTAAACTTTTAAAGAGAGTAAATTGGCATTATCTAATAAAACTGATGATGAATGTACCTGACTATCCAGCACTTCCAAGCCTAGGCATATACCCTAAAGAAACTCTAGCATACATCCACTAGGAATTGCGCATAAGGATGCCTACTGCAGCACCATTGGCGATAGTGAAGAAAATTCAACTACTTTTTAATGCCTGTTACTAACGGAATGGATGAATAAACCACGGTAGATCCATTCAATAGAGTCATGGTCCCCAAACCCCCAGGCCGCGGACCCGTACCAGTCCATGGCCTATTAGGGACTGGGCAGCAGAGCTCCACTACCCCCCAATCCTCCCCCTGGCCATGGAAAAATTGTCTTCCATGAAATATAGGAAGGGGGTGGGGCTCACACAGCAGGAGGTGAGCCGCAGGCAAGCCGAGAGAAGCTTCATCTGTATTTACAGCCACTCCCCATTGCTCACATCATCACCTGAGCTCCATCTCCCCTCCCTGGCCTGGAAAGGGAGGGAAAAATTGTCTTCCATGAAACCGGTCCCTGGTGCCAAAAAGGTTGGGGACTGCTGCAATAGAGCATCCATCAGCAGTTAAAACAAATTAACCAGATCCACTATCAACACAGATAAATATCAGAAACAAAATGGCAAGAGGAAAAAAGTGAGTACCATTCATGTCAAATGTGAAGCACACTATATAATACAGTCTTTATAGACATAAACATGTGAGTGTGTATAGATAATAAAAGTGTAAGGAAGGGAAAAACACACTCCATCTTCAAAAAAGTTTACCTCTGGAGAGAAAGGGAAGGGAATGGGTCAGGGCAGGTAAAATCAGATACCTAGCTGCTATGGACTGAATTGTGCCCCCTCAAAATTCACATGTTAAAGCTTTAGCCTCCACTTGTGGCTATTCAGAGATGGGGCCTCTAAGGGGGTAATTAAGGTTAAATGAGGTTATGAGAGTGGAGCCCTGATTCAATAGGATTTGTGTCCCTGTAAGAAGAGACACAAGAGAGCTCACTCTCTCTTCCTCTCTCTCTTTGCACACACTCTGAGAAAAGGCCACGTGAAGACATAGCAAGAAGGTGGCCATCTACAAGCCAAGAAGAGAGACCTCAACAGGAGCCCATGCGGCCAACACCTTGATCTTGGACTTTCCAGCCTCCAGACTGTGGGAAATAATTTTTTGTTCTTTAAGCTCCCTAGGCTATGGTATTGCGTTATGGCAGCCTGAGTGGACTAATACAATGGCAAAACATTAACATTTGTTTAATCTAAATAGTGACTCTACAGGAGTTTGTTGTTATTCTTTATGCTTTTCATTTATTCTGACTATTCTCTTCACATATATATAGTCGCTGTTTATTCCAACGGATGTCACAAGGGGAACATGAGTAGTTTTAGTCATACTAGAAACAAGGATACAGAACTACTCTTCTCAGGAGGTCGTAAATGTTTTATAACATTTCACTGAATAAAGGCTTCTTGTGGCGAGGGGGTCTTTCTGCAAACTGGTGAGGTCATACAGGATGCCACCAGGAGGCTGGAAAACTGTCAGGCATGGATGCCCCTACTCCTATACTGGGTCCCTTGCTGTTCAGGCTGTAAATGTCCAACAGGAGTGATATCATCATCATTTTCTGTTCCACTCCTTCCATATTAAGAAAACCGCACTGACACTAAATACCCTCAGTTAGACTCTTGATATGGGAAAGGAAAAGTCTTACCATGCCAGCCTTCAAACAACAAGAAAAGAAGTACAGTTGACCCTTTAACAACATGGGCATGAACTGCATGGATCCACTCACATGCAGATTTTTTTCAACCAAACACAGACCAAAAATACAGTGTTGGTGAGGTGTGAAACCCACGTATATACCAAGGGCCAACTTTTTGTATACGCATGTTCCACAGGGCTGACAGCAGACTTGAATATGTATGGATTTGGGTATATGTGACGGTTCTGAAACCAATCCCCAGCGTATACCAAGGGATGACTACATATTGTGTCTTATCCATTTGCCACTGTGCCAAACACAATGATACTAAGCGTGCATTAATGCTTGTTAGCAATAGTGCCTTGAGCCTACTAAGCACTCAATGGACATTTATTGAATAAAGAGTTTGTGTTTTTAATATTACCATTTGATTTTAGTTCAGCATTGACAAGTTGCTTAGAAATTATGTGAAACAAGCACCAACAAAACCAAGGATGTTTTAGACAGGAAGAACTCGTTATTTTGGAACGGGAACATGTTCTATTCTAGTGGGCCTCGAGCTTCACGGCGCATCAGGAATACTAAGAAGACTCATTAAACACAGATTGCTGAGCCCCAGCTCCAAAGTTTCTAATTCACTAGGTGGGCAGTGGGGCTTAAAAAGTTGAATTTCTAATAAGTTTCCAAATGATGCTGATGCCACTGATCTACAGACTACATTTTGAGAACCATTGTTCTAGTCCTTCATGGATGTTTGGAGAAAGTAAAGCACTATTTTGTTCAATTTGGATCTTATCTTATTCATATATTTAAAATAAGTATATATAACATATGATAATAAGATATAAGATAAATGCCTTCTAGACAAGATGTATAATGATACATTTATAATACTGTTATTACATTCTTTATATTATTATACAAATTCAAAAAATGAAAAATCATAATAGCTACCAACAATTTAGTGTTTATTATGTACAGGACACCATGGTAATTGCATAAGATATGTTACTAATTTTAATCTTCACAACAACCGTATGAAGTAAGCATTATGATCCCCTATTTTCCAGATAGGTAAGTTGAGCCCCAGAGAGGTTAAGTGACCAAGCAAGCTAGAGAGGGGCGACACTAGAATCTGTTGCACGCCAGATCCCAGGCTCTCAACTTTTGCACTGCATTGCCTTTACCTCTGAAGTAACAAGTGGCTTTTCCTGACCCAGCACTAATCCACAAACCTGACAGCTGTTTACAATTTAAAGCACCAACAATTGGTCCATCAAGTTCACGTTGAGAGCCAGATTATGGGGAAAGGAAATAAAAAACTTGCTTTCCTTCACCTGAAATTAACCATTCAGTCTGCTGAGAGGAAAGAAGACGAGAAGAAACAAATTTAAGACGTTAATAAAAGATCCAGGTAGTATTTTTCTTCTTGATCTCCCCAAACCGCAAAACAAAGATTGCTATGCAATACCTTCATTTCCTCCCTCAGTCCCAGCGGCAGCATTTGCAAACACAATAAAGAAAATGACTAAATTGCATTTTGGAGGAACATGTTTTAGCATCCTTTTGTTTGGTTCTCTCTGTTTAGCGAGCTGTTATGGAATCTCTTGAAGTCTCTAAGTTTAAAAGGGACAGAAGTGAAAACATCAACTATTGTTTAGTAATCCTGAAAGTTTGCTGATAAAAAAGAATGAAATAGCAAGAGGGTATGTAGCCAGATTGGCCCAGTGAGAAAGCTAGTAAAATTTCAAGAAAACAGAGACTGGGAAAATTGAGACAAGCTGCTCTTTAAGATGGGAGGAGCGAAGTGTCATCATTCTTCTTAAAGTTGATGCCATATTCATTTTTCAGAGTTTTATAGTTTTACTTAAGTTTGAAAGAAGGAAAAAGTAAAAACATTACAATACTGAACAGACAGAGCAGAGCTAGCCATTAAAATAAATATACTTTGTCTTACTGTTGGGAAAACTCTAATGAGCTCCCTACTATTAACTAAATTCTGTCATTTTTTTGAAAGAAGAAATGTCCAGCACATTTCCAGAAGGTAGGTTAAATTGGTATCTACTTCATTTATTTTGGAGTTATAAAATTGAAAGAAATATGCTAAAATACAGGGTGTCCCCAAAGTCACCATACATAGGGAAAATGGGAAATTGTAGCTAAATGTTCTTTTATTTATAAAATATTCATTACAAAATTTTACAAAAATTTTCCTTTGTATGGAGACTTTTAGGACACCCTGTACTTAGAAAAACTACACATCTAAGACCTCCTGTGTGGTTTGTTCATGCTAAAATCTGCTTCCTTTGTGTCTGAAATATGAGACTATTAGCAACCTTAACCTAAAGGGGTCTACTGCCTCAGTCTACATGGAGATCATTTTGCTCCATGGCTGAGGATGTCAGCTTAGTTGGTGTTGATCTTATACGTGTATTTAAGGCTGAAAAACCTGATATCTAATTAGCACTAGCTCAGGATTAATCCTTAAATTCATGCCCGATGCCTTGTTCTTACTCTCCACTTTAAATTGGCAATTCGTGTCAGCTCTCCCTTCAAAGTTTGTCTCAAATCCAACCCCTTTTCTCCACCTTCACCGCTCTCACCGTCATCTTTCACGCAGGCTATTGAACTAGCTGTGGTCCTGCTGCTGCTCCTGCAGAATATTCTGCAGAGTGGTCAGAGTGATCCTTCTAAAACCTAAGTCAGACAGTGTCACTCCACTGCTCAAATCCTCCGCTGCTGCCCGTCTCATGTGGAATGAAATCTGAAGTCATTACTGCAGCCTGCAAGCCTCTTCTAGATGTGACCACTAGTTATCTCTCAGACCTCAGTTCTTACCTCCTTTGTAGACGTGATCGCCAAAATGCTGCCCAGCAATCACACTAACTTCCTCACCCCATTCATTCTCCTCCCACAGACAATCACTTCAAACCTCCTCTCTCCTCAAAGTCCTCTCTCATCCCACTCCCAGGGGATGACCTTATTCCTTGTACTAAGAAAGCAATAGCCATTAGAAGAGAGTCCACATGCTCCCATCTCTATATTTACGCATCTACAAGCATCTGTGCCCATTTATCCTGCCCTCCCCATGGAAGCACTGGCCATGCCTCTATTTAAGGCCAACCTCTCTTCTCCTGCACCGGATTCCTTGCCTCTAACCTCCATCAGTTCTCCCCTCTTGCTCCTATGTCATCACTTTTTCCCTCTCTCCTGGATTATTCTCATCACCAGGAAAACATGTTATCAACTTTTAAAAATAAAAGTTCTTAACTCTGCTTCCTATTTTTACCACCCCATCCCTATCCCCTCTCCTCCCATTCACTCTTCATCCCACTACAACTACTTAAAGTAAAACTAAATCCAATGGTTGGTGCTCAAACTGCATCTTGCATGACCCATCGGCATATTTTGGCATAGTCCATCACTCCCTCCTCGATATACTGTTTCTCAGGGATGCCACGAAATTCAGGTTTTGCTCCTGGTCAGTTCTTACTCTCCTCTGCTCTGCTTACCCACCCACCCCACTCCTGAACTCACTTTCTCAGAGTTCATCTCCTTTCATGCTCCCCTCATTCTCTCTGGCTGGCCATGTAAGTTGGCCTCTTTGCTGTTCCTCAAATAAATCAACTTAAAAGACCTTATCCTTGCTCTTAACTCTACCTGGAATGTTCTTCCCTCAGCTCCTTTAAGTGTTTGTTCAAATGTCATGTACGTTCAAATGACACCCTCCCTGACCATCCTATTAAATTTGCAATATCTGCCATCTTTAAACTTCCCATCCCCATTTATTTTTCTCCATGGCACTTAACACCTTCTAACATACTCCAAAATTTACTTATTCCGTGTAAGTCTCCGTTTTGGCCAGAATATGGTCACTTTGTCATTCAAAAGTCATATGATGGATATCTTTGATTCCAGACGCCTAGCGTGCAGTAAGCATTTATCAAATCATCAAAGTATGAAGCTAGTAGCCTTGGCTTCTAGCATATGAGTTAAGACAGATATCACTATCGAGGACATGATATTAAAAAACTGAGACCCCAAATTAAGAAACAAAATATTGAATAATAAAGTTTGTATATTAAGTTCCCAAGAGATTGGTCAGAGCTGGTTTAGCCAACATACAAAACCATTCCACAGCCATGTTGGGAAATACTTACTATTCTTGGAAAGAGATGCCTCTCAAATCATTAAGTGAATCAGTACTCTGGATAACTAAAGGGGTAGAGAGAGTTAGATCTGCTTGACACGTAAGATCAGCCCTCAAATGCTATCATTCCACAAGCAGTTTCCTCTTAAATTCTTCAGGTCTTCAAGAGGACATGGTCATTTTACAGAAGCCCAACTCAGACATAATTATACTACAACACAAGTAGCAGAACATTTCATGCCAAACTAATGAGTCTAGGACATGCATGGCATGACTTTCTGTACAAATCCACTTGAGAGCAGGGGTCAAAACCATTAAACTAATGGTAAACTTGAGTTCCTCGGCCCTAAGTGCCCCATGACTCCAGGGGATTGAAATTTGTAAGAAAAATACTAAATACAGAGACATGTATAAACACTATGAAAGACTCTTTACACAAATACCTTTTTGTCTAAAATCAAAATTCCAGCAAATAGAACTTTAAGTTCCTACATTTAAATTTTAAAAATCATTAAAAAGACATTCAAGAGTTAATTTTAAAAGAAAAATAAAAAACTCTCAGCATGAAGTAGAAAGACATCACTGCTTGGCTTTAGCAAGGGTTTTATTAAATCTGATCATTTCTATTTAAAATGTTCATTATAAAGGCTTAGTCCCCTTAAAACATTTTCTCAAAAAAAGCTTAACAACTTCTGAGAGCTTTGGTGTTAATGTGATGAGCAACTTCCCCCAGCAACCCCTCACACATGAAATGTCCTGGTTGGAACTGAGTTTCTTAGCATGGTGAGTGACCTGGCCATACAATGTCAACACACTACCACAGAAGACAGCAATGAGAAGCCATGTTCATGGACCTTTAATTTCAAATTTCAATGTATGGAACACTTGTAACAAGGAAACTCTTTACACAGAAACTAGCTGGCTCTTTGCCAAACCTTTTCTTTCCTCTTTGGTCACATACTGTACTGGATTTCCCAGCCTTTCTTGAAGTTAGCCATAACTGTGACCCAGCCAGTGAAATGTGAACAGAGGGGGTGAAAACCATCCCCAGGTCTTAGTCTATAAAAAAATCTCCAGAGCAATGTCAGCTTATGTAGTTGAGAGTGGCAACCTTAGAAGCCATAAACGGAAGGGGCCCAGGAAGAAGCCCAAGAAAGAGCCATGAATCGCTACTTAGAAGAGAGTTGTCTGTTGAAAGGAAACCAATTTTCAACATCACACAGATGTTAAAATAAAACTTTATTAATTTTTTTGTTATTGTTACCGTAGCTCTCATTACCTTAATAGCATTGTATCTTAGTTCAGAATGGTAAAACTTAATGAAGAATTAAATTACTAATGTCAAATCCATTTAAGGTAAGCAACTGTGCACTGAGCTCTAACATCCATTGTCTTTTAGCTTTCAAATTCAACAGGCTTGCAACAGTTGTAAATAGACTAATACCAGAGTATGCTTTTCAATAGTTAAAGCTTTCAATGGGCTTTACATTTGAGGCTTCCATAAATAAGGTAAAAACAAAGATTTTCGTTGCTATTACTACTTTTATATAAAAACAGGCATGGCCCTTTTTACTCTAAACAAGCTTCTCACAAACCTGGCCCTGGAGAAGCCAGCAGCATCAGAAAGAGTGAGGGAAGAAAAATAAAAGAGCAAGGGGAAGAGGGAAAAGGTTCTTGAGCCACAGACCAGACGAGGGCAGGGTGAGGGAAGAAGCTTTGGATTCAACGTAAAATTTGAAGATCTGATTTTCCATGGATAGGACTTTTTATGCTTGAAAATATCTTGACAATCAAAATGAAGAAAAAGGGAAAAAAACTGATGGGCAAACAGAAAACAAACAGAAACATGATAGATATAAATGTAATCATGTTAAAAGTAAATGGTCTAAACACTCTAATTAAAAGCATAGATTTAGGTAGAATAAAAGAACATAATTCAACTACTTGCCGCTTACAGGAATCACATTTTAACAAATTAACAATATCAGGAACATGAAAAGTAACATCACTATATATTTGACAGATATTAAAATGACAGTAAGAGAATATTATGAGCAATTTTATGCCAATAAATTCAACAACACATAAGGGAAAATTGGCAAATTCCTTGAAATATATAAATTACTAAAGCTCACTCAAGAAAAAAATAACTTACATCTATATCCAAAGTTGAATTTATAGATTAAAACCTTCCCAAAAGGAAAACTCCTGGACCAGATGATTTATTGGTTAGTTCTACAACATCTAAGACAAATAAAATCAATTCTACACTAACTCTTTCCAAAAAGACATCCAGATTGGAAAGGAAGTAGTAAACACATTGTTATTCATAGATGACATGATCATCTATGCACAAAATCCAATGGAATCTATAGAAAAGCTCATATAACTAATAAGTAAATTTAGAAAGTTTTCAGGATACAGAATCAATATACAAAAAATCAAGTTTTATTTTTATATACTAGCAATGAACAGTTGGAAATTGAAATGTTAAAATATTTATAATAGCAACAAAAATATTAAATACTAACAAAAGATTGCAAGATCTATAAACAGAAAAACATAAAATATTACTGAGAAAATTAAAGAATACCTACATAATTAGAGATGTATACCATGACCATAGTTTGGAAAACTCAATATTGTTAAGATGTCAATTCTTCCCAAATTGATATATAATGATGCTGTCAAGGATAGCAGAAGGGAGGAAATAATAATGATTAGGTCAGAAATAAATCAAATACAGAATATAAAAATCATAGAGAAAATCAATGAGTTGAGTTTCTTTAAAAGAAAAACAAAATTGACAAATCCTTAGTCAAACTGTGACAAAAAAAAGAAGATCCAAATAAATAAAATCAGAAATTAAAGTGGAGACATTAAAACAGATGCCTTAGAAATAAAAATGATCATAAGGGACTATTATGAACAACTATATACCAACGAATTGGATAACCTAAAGGAAATGGATAAATTCCTAGAAAAGTACAATCTGTATAGATTGAATCAGGAAGAAATAGAAAACCTGAACAAATCAATAACAAATAAAGAGATTGAAGTAGTAATTTAAAACCTCTGAACAAAGAAAAACCCAGGACCAGATGGCCTCACAGCTGAATCCTATCAAACATTCAAAGAAGAATTAACACTAATCCTTAAATTCTTCCAAAAAATATAACTGGAGAGAATACTTTCAAACATATTTTACAAGGGCACCATAACCTTAATACCAAAGCCAAACAAAGACACACAAGAGAACTACAGACCAATATCTCTGATGAACATTGATGCAAAAACTCTTAATAAAATATTAGCAAGCTGTTTTTAACAACACATCAAAAAAGTTATGCATCATGAACAACTGGGATTTATCCCTGGCATGCAAGGCTGGTTTAATCTATGCAAATCAATGTGAAACATCACATTAACGGAATGAAAGATGAAAACCATATGATCATTTTAACAGATACAGAAGAAGCATTTAACAAAATTCAACATACATTCATGATAAAAACTCTCAACAGAATAGGTATAGAAGGAACTTACTTCACACAATAAAGGCCAAATCTAAAAAGCCCAAAGCTAATATCACAATGAACGGGAGAAAACCGAAAGCTTTTCCTCTAAGATTGAGTACAAGGCAAGGATGCCCACTCTTGCCACTTTTATTTGACATAGTACTAGAAATCCTGGTCAGAGCAACTAGGCAAGAAAAAGAAATTTTAAAACATCCAAATCAAAAAGAAAGAAGTAAAATAGAGAACGAGAAATCAATCTGACTTATAAAAGCAAAAATTTTAAATAAATATTAGCCAAGGGAATCTGAAATTTCAAAAAACTAAGTAGAATTTATTTCATGAATAATAGGTTGGTTAATATCAGGAAATGAATATATCCATTTAGTCCAGTAGAGCAAAAAAGTACAAGATAAAAGCACATGTCTTATCAATAGATACTTAAAAGGCATTTGACAAAATTCAGTAGCCATTCCTAATTAAAATAGGGCTAGAAGAAAGACACTACTTAAATTCAGCAAAGACAATTTGCCAAAAGCTAGCGGCAAATTTTAAAATCAGAACCAGAAAAAGATGACCTATTTCACACTATTTATAACATGAAACAAATAACTGGCAAAAGTACTGGAAAAAATGAGAAAAAAACTATCACTTTCTGATGGTTACATGATTGTGAACTTGTATGCATGAAAAAAGGGAAAATTAATAAAAGAAATTATTCTAATTTCTGAATTCAAGATAAATGTTTTTAAAAATCAAGGGCTTTTCTTCTGGCAATCTGCACAGAGAAATGAACAAGCAAATTTATTTCCAATAGTGACAAAAACTATAAGATGCTTTTAAAGTAAATTAATAAGAAAGGCACAGTATGTATAGAATCTTATTAAAATATATAATGCAGGATCTGGAAAAATTGAAAATGCATTTCATGTTCTTAGAAGGGAAAAATAAATATAAATGTCAATTCTCTAAAAATTAATATACAAATTAAATGCAATTTCAGTTGGTATACCAGTAAATTTTTCAACAGGTTAAGTTATTTTAAAATGTGAAAGAAAAGATACCCAAGAAAAGTATGAAAAAAATGGTATGAGAAGATTTGCCTTACCAAATATCAGACTATATTATAAAGTCATCAGATCAAGTAGAAACAAGTAAATGGAGGAATGAAACAGAACAGATACTCTAAAAATAAACCCCAGTGCAAATGAGAATTTAATATATTATAAAGGTGGTATATATTCAATAGTTAAAAATGATGGATTATCTAACATTTGGAACTAATATCCCAGATAGTCAACTGGAAGAAAATAAAAATGAATTGTTTCTTATAACAGATACAAAAATAAGTTTCAGATGGACGAAAGTCTTAAATAACAAAATTAAGAACATGTAAAAAAAAAAATCTAAAAGCTCTCACAACCTAGCTGTGTCTGGAAACCATGGCTTCTTCTTAACTATAACTAGAACCCGAAAAGCTGAGGATAGACGCATTTCACTAAATAAAAATTAAAAGTTTTTGTATCGTAATAGACCTCATAAACAAAGATAATGGACAAATAATAGATGTGCAAAAAATATCTGTAGCACAGATGATAAATAAAAGTTTAATTTAAAATGTGCAAAAGTCTCTTACAAATAGACAGGAGACAAGTAACACAATAAAACAATGGTCCAAGACAAGTCACAGATGGGTAAATCAGTGGCAAACAAATTAAAAGATATACAAATTAGAACCATGAATATGCAAAGTACAGTAACAATGTGATCATCACTTCACACCCATCAGACTGACAAAAATTTTAAAATGCCATAATATCTATTGCTGGCTGGATATAGTGAAAAGGGAACTGTCTGATATTGCTGGTGGGAGAGGGAAGAGCTTGGACCCTTGGGGAAAGCAATCTGGCATCATTTCTTATCATTAAGACACACACTCACACTCAGACCCACTTTGCAGTAACAGTCCTGGGTATTCCATAAAAATAAAAATACTTCTTTGTAAGGACATATGCAAAAAGATTTTAATTGCAGCATTGTTAGTAGTGGGAGAAGAAAAAGAAACACGAGAAACACAAGCAATGGCTATCAATAGGAAAACGGCTTTAAAAAATTCCAGTCACTGAAAATAATAAATTGGATCTCTACCAGATGACTTGGAAGATTTTCAAATGAGATATTGTTGAGCGAGAAAAGCAGGATGTAGAAAAGCATGTAATATATGACCTTCCTTTCATAAAAAAAATATAAAACAAACTTTGTATCTATACATATAAATACATAGCATATGTGTGTGCATGTATGTTACACATTATATGAGGTGTATATGAGGACAGATAAAAATACGAAAAGATGCATTCAATGATGTTCCAAAGGCTACCTGAGGGACAGAGAGGATGATGTGAAAGGAAGGAAGAGGAGGGTTAAGCAAACAAAAAAGAAAAGAAAAATTTGCAGTAAAAGGAGCACTTCATGATTTTAAAGGCATGCATTGACAAAATTATGTATACGTGGGTACATATAACTAAAATGTATATTATTTTAAAATATTTTATATATATATAGTATTAAAAATATTTTAAGGAAAAAGATGAATAAACCAATGGAAAAAATTCTGCTTCTCTAGTAAGGAGAGAAATTCAAGCCAAAAGCAGGAGATATCATTTTTCCTTGGACAATTAGAAAAGATTCTAAAAGTCAGTAACACCCACTGGTTGTGTGGATGCGAAGAATTAAACACACTTGGTGTTTTGTAAGCATTAATTGTTAAAACCTTTCTGGAGGATATTTTGGTAGTATCCATGAAAAGCCTTTAAATAACCACCATACAATCATACAGAAATGTATATAAAAAATAAGCATTGTCAGTAATATCAAGAACTTGTAAGCAAGTTAAATAAATAACATATGTAAAGTGCTTAGTGCAAGCTTGCAATATTATTAGAATGTCATTAGTTTAGAATTCAATAAATGTCCTAAAACCAAAGGATTCATTAATCAGTTGGTAGTCCAGCTCAGTAGGAGAAAAAAATGATGAAGTATTTAATAAATGATATTAGCATCTGGGAATGGAAATAAAGGCAAATTTTAAAAATGACAACACAGAATTATATCCATGACTTAGAAAGACATTAACAAAACACAAGATATTATTAAAAGGAAAAAGGCAGTTGTAAAGCAGTATCCATCTTTGCAAATGTTTGCAATTATATTTGTGTAGGACAAAAATCTGGAAAGAAGTGCACCAAAATGTCAATAGTGGTTATCTCTAAATAATGGGGGGTAGGGGTTGAGGTTCATTTCTTCTTTAAATCTATCTATGTTTCTAATTTTTCCACAGTGAGAATACATTATTGCATAGTTTTCAAACTTTCCAAAGCACAGCAGGGTGGATGAGTATTTGGAATACAGAGTCAGAATCCCAGCTCCTTAACTCAGTAGCAATGTGATATTAGGCATTTTACTATAAAATATGTTTTCTCATCTGTCGATTAATTCTACAGAACCAAAATAACCCATCTCTTCTTCATTCCAAATCAACAGGAATTTACTATACTCGAATCCATAGGCAAAATAGGGAGGAGGGTGCATGCTGACAACAGCTCAGACTAGTAAAATTTTTATATTGCTCTAGAAGGTATTCAAAAGACTGGATCACACACAGGAACTTGTGTGGTTATTTTCAAACATCTCATGACTTGAAAGAACAGGTGTTGGAGGAAACTGTGTCTACATATTTGCTAGGAAAGCATTCTCAAATTTCTTTTCTATCCAGTCTACAGTCCTCTGCTCTACCAGCTTGAAGGGTGCACTCAAGTTTCTTTTCTAATCATGGAAAAGATGATACATCAATGGGATTATTACCCCTACTTTCTGAAAACAGCCAAACAACCAGATGCATGAAACCCACATTCAAGAGCAATGAAGTCATGAACAGGAGGCCCAAACATTCTAGTAATGAAGCTAAAAGAATTACATAACCTTCAAGTCCCAACAAGTTTCCCCAAGTCCACCATGTACCTAATAAAATTTTTCCGAGGACTACTAAAATTTCACATTCATCTTTCGTGACCTTTGAACCAATTCCAACAAAATACAGAATGTCCCTGAGGGGGCTGTTTTCAGGGTACAATCGCTGCATGCTCAAAATTACTTTGAAAGACAAATGGAAATTTTTGATCCACAGGTGGAAAGAGAAAAGGAGGAGAGGACATTCAGTTCTGGAACCAAAGGACTCCAGTGACAATGCAGAACATGAAGAGGGGTTGATACCTCCACTCTCCTTGGGGAGGGCACAGCAGATACGGCAGGGAGATGCTGCACGGTGTATCCACAGTATCCACCAGTCCAGCAGCATCCTTGGAATCAATGATCCTCGGAGTGTCTTTAATATAGAGGGCAAATAATTTTGCTTTGGGAATGAATGAGAGGGCTGTGCACTCAGGATGAGTTCAGTGTGGAGTCAAATAAAAATGAGGTAAGCAAACCTCATTTAAAGAAGAGCTGTCATCTCCCACCCAGGCTCTTGCAATGGCCTCCTACTGGCCTCTCTGTTTCTACTCTTGCCTTCCTATTGTCCACCTTCCAGAGAGATCTTTTAAAAACACAGATCAGATCATTCCTGTCCCTGAAGGCTTCTCCTCACTCCTAGAATAAAACCCGAAGTCCTCACCTTGGTCTGTAGGGTAACCCTAGAAACGAGTGTTCCTGGGACACTCCTGGTTTATAGCTATTGAGGATGTTTTCCCCTGAAATCCCCTGAGAGTTAGTCATTCCTTTAGTCAATCCAGGTCTCTGATCAAATATCATCTCATTCTTGACCCCTCTGTTGAAAAAAGACTCTCTAATCCCTTTCCCTGCTTCACTTTCTTTCAAATACCGTGTCACTACTTATTATGTCACATTTTTATTTCTTAATTTATCTGTCTCCCTGGCTGGAACTGCACTGAGTGAGGGCAGCACGTTGTGTCTTCCTTAACACACCCCGCGTTGAGAGCCATGCCTGGCACCTGGCAGTGGCCCAGTGAATATCTGATCAGTGAATGAATGAAAGAATCTTTGGCTCTGTGTGGCAAGTATTCATCCACTCCAAACTTGTATTGGTCATGACTTGAGCAAGTGGTTTGTAGAACTGACGGTGACAAGTACTACTTTAACGTTGTCAAACCAAAGTTGTATTTTACTTCTGATTGCTTTGCTAGTTTCTAAGTGTGAGGAGCATTATCTCTGGAAAGCACCTCTAAGACAAGTCCTGAGAGTGGATTTCCAACAGTTAAGACTCACTGAATGGCAACTTCCTCCAGTCCCATGGCCAGGCTTACAGGTCTTTATCTACCTGCTATGCATGCCTATCCTTGAACTTCGCCTCTCCGTTTGCAGGCAAGGAGGGACTAAGAGTAAACTTGATTTTGTGCTTTTTCTAAAAATGTCTTGAGAAGCACAGACATATAAAAACGGAAGTCACCAAAATCCCAACACATCCAATTTCTGTTAGAGCAAGACACATATTCCCATCTTAAGAGTAAGGACATTGAGTCTCTGAGAGTTTAAGGGACATGACTGAGTTCACATAACTAGCAGATGGCAATGTCCAAACTTAGAGATCCATACCTGTCTTTAAAGGGAAATGGATTTTCCTATAAACTTTTAGAGTAGCCCCTGCCCCAAAGGGGAACCACAAAGCTGAACAAATGACCTGAAAACATATTCTTGACTGGATAGTACATAGTTGTCAACAATGGCTCCCCAATGACCTGAACTCCAGCTGAGCCTATCTACCAGTTCAGTTTTCCCAAGCTTTGAAAACAAGCTGTAGACGGATGGGCTCCAACCACTGCAGCCCGGGGCTTCTCTCTCTGCCAGGAATAAGAGGCAAGGTCTGCCCTTTATACTTTTCTTTGCTGACAAATGGTTGCTCTTGAATAATTACACTAGAGGAAAAAGTTGGCCTTCAGTGCAACTCTCAGTGAACTTATAGTTACTACTTAAATTACTCAAAAACTAGAATTTCTGTTTACAGGCCTGAGAATCCACTAGCAAGTCTTCTATGGGAGAAACTCCATCCCCCATGGGAAGTACAGGGAGCAGCTCCCTGAAGTTCCTGTTTCTTTGCTCTGTCTCAAAGCAGGCACTTGGGATCCCAGCCAACAGGCCTACAGCACCCTAACTTGCAAGAGCCAGGCTGTATCTGACATTGCTAGACTTTCAGCAGTGAGGGGGGGAGCTCCACGGTATTGTTCCTTTCCCTTGAAAAGTAGTAAGCTGGTGATTATCAACCCTTGCAAGTGGATGATGGTGCCAGCACTCTGGCTCATAGAGTTCTCCCTGTCCCTGCCTTGAACATCATTTGCCTGCTTTTGGTCATCTGTGGGCTTCCATCTGTCTTTAATTTTACCCATGGTACTGTTCATGGGTCTGAAAAATTACCTGGCATTTCTGGAGGCTCTCCATGATATCATCGGACCCCAAAGCAGATGGAGGGGGAAGTTCCTGAGGGAATGAGGACATGGGGTGACTGGGAGCCCAGGAGCCAACCCCTGCTGAAAGAGACCCCCTCGGCGAGGGTCTGCAAGGCTTTGCACATTGCCTTGTAGGGGCTGCTGCCCTCAGGAATGAGAAGGTACCTGCTAAGATCCAGGGGGATTTAAAACAACTATTTCCTAGGAGTGAGGAGGCTCCTGCTGGAGAGGTCAAGGACGTGGCCCAGGGCCTCCCCCAGGGGCAGCAGGGCTGAGATCAGCACTTTATCCAGGCAGCTCTTACAGGATCATAACGACGTGCTTGTGCAGAAAGTCACAGTGTTCAAAACACTTTGTTATGTGTTACTGCATCGAATCATACGGAGTGAGGGAAGATGGTCAGAATCCCCTTTTCACAGAACCTAGGGTGGCAGAGGCCACAGAGAAGGATACTGGATGAATATGTGTTGAATAAATTGCAGAAGGGATGAAAGGAAAGAGTCAAAGCTATCAGGAGTTGGGAACAGGAACTGGAAGGTGTCAGCTCTAGGCACGTGTGGGGAGGGACATCAGTTCCCACGACTCACCTCTTGACAGCCTCATGCTTTGACTGAGACCCAGCAAGGTTATTAAACCCAAACTCCGAAGTTACTAAAACAAGTTTAAAAAATAAAAGGCAGCCCAAACAACAGCTACTTGTTACTACTTTAATTTTTTGATTCCTGTCTATTTTGTATCCCTATTTCCCTTACTTTCTCAAGAGCTCAAATACACGTTTAAGAGAATGTTTGTTACAGTCTACCCAGCATTTCCAAGTGTTTTTAGCAGGAGGGTTTCAGGTCATCTGGCTTGTCTGTACTACTGGAAATGGAACCACAGTTCTTTTTAATATGTTTTCAGAGATAACAGAATTATACTCCATGCACTTACCCTGATAGTTCTCTCCTAATGTCATCCTCCTTCAATACATGCTTGAAAAATACGTTCAGTGAGTGCATATTCTGTTCTGTCCCCAGGTTCTCTGACTCACCATACTTCTTGTGAATATCCACTTCTCCTCCCACACTAACCCACTCAGGTCCCTTCCCCCTTTCCTTCTCCACATCTCAGAGACCCTTCATCCCCCATTCTCAAATTTAGGGAATTAATTGGCCAGCACAGGTCCAATGACAGCCTTCTCCCAATATTATGCAATGACAGCTGAGTGCACAGCCTAAATCAGATTACAATCTCGCACTTGATAGTTTGCAAAGTGCTTTCCCATAACATTGTCTCTTTTTAATCTTCTCAACATCCCAGTAACAGGGGTGCTATTGTCCTCATTCCAGAGCAAAGAAAAGGGCTCAGAAAGTTTAAGTGGCTTGATGAAAGCTTCAAGTCCAAGTCCCCTAAATTAACATCCAGTTTACTCTGGGGCCACAGCAGTCAGCCTCCGACAGCACCCCCACATCCCGGGCCATGTCAGGGTGCAATTGGTTTCCAGGCACATTACATCCTTCCTGCTCAAAGCGTGGTCCAGGAGCTTGTTAGAAATACAGTGTCTCAGGCCCATTCCAGAGCCCCAGCATCAGAATCTGCTTACTAAGACCCTAGTGATTTATGTGCACTTCTTTAAACTTTGACAAAAACTATCCAAATTACTTAAAATCCACCGTGAACTTGCTCTTCTCAGAGGCCTTATCATTTTTTATCTCCAGTCAAGGAGGATGGATGTTCTCTATGCTATGTATGCAAATGCAGCAAGATCAAAAAAAAAAAAGTCACCTCGTATGCTCTATCAATGATCAAAACCAAGATTTCCCCCATTAGACTCTCTAAGGTTATTTTCAATTTTATTCATTTATGAAGTTGAGTGTTTCCTCTGTGCTTTCTTCTCTTCTCTTTTTTCTCTGGGGCACTAGTAAACTTTCACAGTGGTTGTTCAGGCTAGGGCTGGCAGTGTCACCAGCAAAACTCCTCTCTAGCTAGCAAGAAGTTGCAAAACGAAGAAGTTTGTTTGTGTGGGGTCCAAATCCTCATTCTCCCACAGTCTGTGTGAAACATCAGGAAGCTTCCTTCACCTCTCAGTCTTCCTGCTTTTATCTATAGTAATATCTACCTTTCAGAGTTTTGTGACAATTCAAGATAATATAATAGTACCATACAGTGCCTGATTCTTTGCAGAAAATAAATGTTCTTTAACTGACTGAATGAATAAATGAACGAACAAATAAGCAGAAACTATGGGGAGGAAGGACCTGAGTGGGAAGAGGCCAGAAGTAGGAAAGGGATAATTACTAGAGTATGTTTATGAAACATTCTTTCCCATAATTAAAAAAGAGAGGAAAATGATGAAGGAAGTTTTGATATTGGGTTTAATAACCCAACAGGCACTTGAGCAATAAATAGCCCATGGATGCTAGAATAAGAAAATATACAAACCGAGCAAAAGCACCATGGACATTATAAAGGACTTTCCAAACACAAGTACTAGTATTATTATTAAGTGGTGAATAGCAGCTCTGTTGTTTTACTTATATATTCTTTTATTACTCTACAGATAGCAATATTTGCCTTTTTAACAAGCTCTGCCACTGATTCTAGCATGCATTAATGGTTTAGGAACTATTTCCACAGTGGAAGGATGAGCCCCCAAATTAGAGAGCCAACAAATGTGGGGAAGGTATGAAAAGAACTAGATAAGGAGTCACCTGAACAATGGAGACCAGGCCCCAACCCCAGTCGTTTCTTTTTGTATTATTGCTTGGTGCCCGAGTTGTAAGGAAGCATCTTCTTTCAGAATGTATTTGAAATCCATGAGGCAAAATTCGCTGTTCTGAAGCCCAGACACCTTCTAACCTCCGCACAGTAGCTGGGAATCTCTTGCTTTTAATCAGTTAGCTGTGAGGTACAGTGTTAGCAGACGATAGAGAAGTAGGAGGTAGGAGAGGTTTCCTCTAATATAACGATTCAATCATCCTTCAGCACGTGTACGCACACTGTCTTTGGACATAATTCCCAATGTTTCTCAAGGACAAAAAAAAAAAGTTAAAAAAAAAACCCTCACTGAAAATCAGTTTCTAGAGCATCGCAGTTTTTCTTCAGACTTACTCCCAAGGTTCTCTGACAAACTCGACACGAGCGGATTAGTGCCAAGATGTCCCATAGGCCATAGCTGGAGATGGTCAGGAGACACTGGACAAAAACGAGGCCCCCAGAGCAATGAGGGGGACTCAGGCCACTGTGTTCTCTACTGAGGGATACAAAGCCAAATGGATATGTCAGTCAACTCCTTTTACACCTATAATATGTTTAAATATTTCAAGCAAAGAAAAATTGCATTCTTGTTTTAAATTTTTTTTAAAATCTTTTAAGGACTACTATAGTCTAAGGATGGAAAAGAGAAAGAGCACATTTTTTGGCATGTACAATATTTCCCCCAAGGAATTCCTATATCATTTTATCCTTTTGTAAACTTTAGAAACAAAGCTACATTGTATCTATTTATTTTGCACCAACCTTCAATGGAATTTACTTACAAGTTTGCTATTGAATACCTATTCGTTTTGTTTTGTCTGGGGTGGGGGCAGTAATTTTGGTTTTCTCTGCAACAACACTGACTAATGAGGATGGAAGTAGGTTCCAAGTCTCAAGGAATCATAGGCAGATGCCTGATACCTAGAGGATGAGCCACAAATAGGTAACTTGAACCAGGTATTCAAAAACCTAGGATAGCCAACAAGTGTGGATATGTCATCTGAACTATTTCTCTTCAACAATATACTTAACTCAGAAATTCATAACACGGGAACATCCAAACTGCATTTTCTAAAACACTGTTTCCCAAAATGTTTTGTGGGAAACACCAGATCCACAAGGTGCTGGGAGCTTGGGAGACGGTGGGGGAAGCAGTCTGTGAGCGAATCGGTTTGCGAAGCTGTGTTTTCTGACAATAAAGATAAAAATAGTAATTGTAATATTTATTGGAGACTCGGGTCCTAGCAACATTATTATTCATAACTAAAATAAGAACAGCAATAGAGATCACTTTGCTAGTCCAATTGCACAACCTAAGAGGAAAGACCCAAGCTGGTATCAACACTTAAAGAGGAATCGCTCCATTGTCTAGCACAGAGGAAGTAACTGGAACATCATCTCCATCCTTGTCATCTACAAAAGGCACAATCTTCCCCTTGGAGTAATACAGGAAGGTCAAGACTCTCCAATAAATGCCCTCTAGTATACAACTCCTTCCTTCATAGCATTTAATATTTTACAATGATTTCTCCCTTTTTTCCACTTATTTACTGTCTCTCTCCAACCTAGAATGTATGCTGCAAGAGAGGAGAATTGTGGCATTCATGTTCCCAGCTGACCTAGAAGTGTACTTGAGACATAGTCATAAATAGTTGTTCATTAAGTGAATGGGTGAAGTTCCCTGATTAAGGTTTAGGTTCTAAGATCCAGAGTTTACTAGGAGTCATAAAAGAGATGGATTTTCAAGAGTAACTAGAAAAATGCCTCATGCAAATCCCCAGAATTATATCTAAACTTGCCAGCTTTTCTCTGCAATTTCTCTGCAAGCCCACTCAACTTGTGTTCACAAGGTCAGCTTCGTCTCACTGTGTCTCATGTAACTGAAACCACCCTAACAAATTAATTAAAAGGGGTGTGAGGTGAGAACTGTGATAAGGGCCCAGCTAAAAATAATGATAATAATTAGCCACTGTCCCCCCTGTTTACTTCTCTATAATTGCCACTCTGGAGCCACATAGCTGGTGGTCATAAAGATATTTAGCTTTCTCCATAGATAATATCATCTTTTTGCAACCTAGGGGTAGTTTCTGAGATATCT
Organism: Avahi laniger; assembly: GCA_963575035.1. Classification (NCBI taxonomy): domain Eukaryota; kingdom Metazoa; phylum Chordata; class Mammalia; order Primates; family Indriidae; genus Avahi; species Avahi laniger. Next base: position 92,136 of record CAUYSK010027670.1, read on the forward strand.
TCCATATCCTGCATTCCATTGGAACGGCTGAACCACCCAGACCAGAGGTCCATATGGAGGAACTGACTTCAACTGGTCTTATGACCCCCACCCAAGAACCTGGTCAGCAAAGAAACAATTTGTACAACCCTGTGGTTCCGCCCCGAACCCAGCCAATTAGCAGATTCAATTGCCTACACCACACTGTCTTTAAAAACCTTGTCTTCCAAATTCTCGGGGAGATGGATTTGAGAAATTTCTCCCATCTCCTTGCTTAGAGCTATGCAGAATTAACTCTTTCTCTGCCACAAACCCTGCTGACTCAGTGTATCGGCTTCCTCTTGGGCAGCGGGCAAATGAACCTGGTTGGGCAGCAACATAATGATACAAAGTCAAGCCCCAATATGGGGTCACGGGGGTGTAGCTGACTTCCAATTCTGCGAGCCAAGTCTACATCGCTTTATAGTTTTAAAAAATCTGGTTGATCAAGATTCAACCAGATGGGCCATGAGGGCCACCACCCGAGCTCTGCCCTCGGTCCTGGGAGCCAGTCCATGAAAGCCTGGACTCAAGAGGTCCAAGCAGCCCTTGGCTCTCAGACATGAGAGAGCAGAGTCTCACGGAGCCCTAAGGGATGACAGTGCTCCTCACAGACTGTTCCTCACAGAATGCCATATCCACACCTGCTTGAACTGATTTCTCACCTTCTAAAGTGGGAATTTCACTTGCCACTCAGAGTCTTACCTTAGTTTTGAACAACTCCCTTGAGAGCAAAGAAACTCAGTCCAAAGGCCGAGGTGCTGATCAAATAATGAAGGTAAAGAGAGTAATTATAATAGCCACCACTTATGTGATGTTTACTAAGAGTCTGTTCTTTGTTAAGCACTACGCATGGTTATGGCATTTAATCCCCTCGAACACTCTATGATGCAAATGCTGCTTTTGTTGCCATTTTTACAGATAAGGAAAGAGAGATATGATACTTATTACATCAAACAGTGGCAAGCCAAGGCAATAATTATATGGCACTGCAAGCCCCTTTTTGCTCTTCCCACAGGTCCAAAATGCAATGTGCAGTCACAGAGGAGAGGGAAAGACGGGTACCCAGGCAATGTTTCTGCCTCTCCTGGCCACCCAGTGTCCATCTGAGAAAGACCTTACTGTATTGATTCAGCTCATCTCAGATGCATATACCATAGGTCCAAATAGACTCCTATAACTGCATTAGTCATTCCAGACACTTTAATCCATTACTTAATGCATTACTCAGATCCTGGTACCAGGGAGGGAATGGCAGGGAGTCAAGGTCGGTTATACATGGATGAAACAATAATAATCTTGAAAACACCTGCACCTGTGAAGAAAGAGCCATTGTTTGGAAACATCTCACTGTCTAAATGTTTTATAATTTGTTATGTAAAATGCTTGCTGTGGAACTTGTTTTTATGCACATAGTATCTTTGTGTTAGTGATCAAATTTTAAATAATCATCCTCTAATTACAGTAACCCCCAATCAAAAATGAGTCACTGACCTTTTCCTCAGTGTTTTATTTCAGTAAGCCAGAATAAACACATGAAATTGTTACTATGGAGACCAAAGGTACTGAAGGGACCCAGCCTCTCATTAAAAAAATTGACACACCAGCAGGAAAAAAAAATGATGGATGTTGTAGTTATTTTAGGGAAAATCATGTCCCAAATGTTGAGGTTAAATCAGCCACCTCTTTTCCTCCAGAAAAAAAAAAAAGTTTCCAATGCAAATGGTTTGAATTAATACCATGGATATTTATAACAACAGTCTGGTTAGGGAACTTATTTGCTATTCATCAAGCAAATGTCCCAGAGGATTAAAGGAGCCCAAAGAAAATATTTTTAAAATAATAAATGAAATGTCTTCTGGGGTGGGAAGCTGCTATATTCATATTCAGCACCACGACTGCTGGGCTGCATCCCGAAAGCCCAAGGCCACTGGGACCGGACAATTCCGCAGTGCCTCTGGACGAGACCAGCAGGACACGTGTCCCAGCTGACGTGCCTGTAGGAGAGCCAGGGTTTTCTTAAGTTGCCACCCCAAGTAATAAATAAGAAAAGAGAAACCAACAGTGGCCCAAAATGAAGATCTAAAATTGGAAAGGCATTGACTGTCTTTTCCTAAAATAACCCCTTTGGTTGGGTTCTGGAGAGAAAAGGTAGAGGGGGAAGAGGTTTAACTTTTTCAACGTATCACTGGAAAATGCCATCCTCTGTTTTTAAAATAGCACTGAATGAAGGAATATTGCTCTGGTGACGCGATGCCTGCCGAGGCACTACCACGCAGACTCATGTCCTTCACGGTGACCCTGCGAGGGAGGCCAGAGTGTGCGGCGGTGTGGACAGCCAGGCAGGGGCCAGAGTATTGCTCAGACCCAAGAAGGCCCAGTGAGGGTGAGGCTAGCCCACGGCTCCCCAGCCTGCCTGGTCTCCACCCAGGAGTCCCCGGTGAGCCAGGACCATACCGATCCTGCCTTTATGTTAAATGTTAATATCTTGTTGAGGTATGGAAATTTTCACATTCGTTTTCATTTTATAAAAAATATTTTTTATTTTAAATATTTAATATTTACCTATTTTTAAATGTTGCATTAGAATATTATTTTCATCACTGGTTGCATTTTTGGTGTCCCCTGAAATTTTGTGCCCAAGGCAAGTGCTTCATTCACCTCACCCTGCAGCCTCACCCTCAACTCTGGGGGTCCATCAGGGTCCTTCAGAGGAAGGGCACCCACTTTCCAGGACAGGCAGGAGGAGGATGCTGCTGAAAGAGAGCCACTGTCAGAGATCCCCCCTAGAGGCAGTAGCTTCTGCTTAGAGGACCTCTCCTCCCTTGACAAATCAGTCTAAGCGGAACCTACGAGAAACCACTCCTGAACACCAAATTGAAAGGCAAGATTGGAGTTCTGGCTTTGTACCCCTTGGTCTCAGACCCTTGTCTGCCATTTCATCAGCCAGGCTGCAAGCTTCAGTTTCCTCCCATGATAAGTGGGGATAATAAGGAACCCACCTCCTGGCCTTGCAGTGGGGATTCAATGGGGTATGATTGTGTTGAGAGCTGAGAAGCACAAACATTTGATCAACATCAGCCATTAGTACTGTTCTCCAAATCCTGGTTTCTCCCCCAGTGACTTTACCTCTCAGAATCTCAGTTTCCTCTTCTGTAAAATGGGGAAATAATAGTACTATCTCTTAAGGTTGCTATAAGGGTTAAGTGAGTTACTGTGCATGCAACACTTAAATGTCTGCACGTGGTGTTAACTATTATGATTACAACTATGACTACTGTTGTTATTATCATACTGGCTTATTCTCCCTCCTCCTCTTCCTGCTATAACCACTACTGTTACTGCTATTTTTGTCCTGGTAGTTGGGTAGTTAATACAGTTACACAATGAGATCCAGAAACAGCAACTCCCTCCTGTATGTGAGGGATCCTTAGGCTGTGTTTAAACATTCAAATTAATTTACTATACGCTATGCTTTTTAAAATGTTTCAAGCTATTCAAACATTTTTATTTTCTACATGCGATGCCAAATAACCTGTTGAAGTGATTTGTTCATTTTTTAGCTGAGTTGTTTGGGTATGCTGTAGACAGAACCCGAGACAACAGAAGAGTTACTGTACTTAAATTGTTTATAAAGGAGCGGCATAAAAATAATCTTTAAAGCTAAGGGAATGTTAATATTTAGATCCATCTAAGGGAAAATAATAACAGTTTGTGATTTCCTCCCTCCTCACTCCCAGGGCAAACGTTTTTAAGGGAGGATTTGATTTTGTAACATAAATTGTTTTTTATATAACCCCAAAGACATGAGTGATTAATAGTGAGCTATAGAAAGAGATGTCCATAATTAGCAGCCTGGGTACAGTCAGCTATAAACATATATTTTGCTTGTGGAACACATAGCTTGAAAAAAAATTACATCTTATTAGATGTCACAATAGGGTCAAGATGCTAGGGGGAAAAAAGTCATTTGGACAAAGATTTTTAAGTAAAACCCAAATCAGATATAATATATACATGCATACTTACACCACACTAAGCCTAAGACAAAATTTTATCCAGGTTTTTCTTCATCATCATCATTGTAATTGTTGCTAATTATTAGTTGTGTCACTGTTTGTATAACATTGATTCTGATTTTAATTTTAACTACAAGGACTTTAACCAGATACACAGTATCTTGAAGGCTAGATATATAAATGCTTTTCATATAATGGGATCATTAGCATTTCAAGACTGTACAATGTATATGGTTTATTCTCACCAATAATAGAATTTATGATATCTGACACTTATTGGACATTTATGAAGCATCAGACACTGGCCTCGATTCCTTAAAAGCATTGAATCCTTTTAAACCTTAGAAGAATCCCTATAGAAATTTTCATTTCCACTTGTTTGATAAAGACACCCAGACTTGGAAAAGTCAGTAACTTGAGCAATGTCACATTTTATAGACAGAGATGGGATTGGAACCCAGGTCTGTTGAATATCAAAGCCCATTTTCTAAACCACAGTGCTAGGCAGGGAAACACCCAAGTAGGCAAGGTGTCCTCATCTGCTTCCCCATGAACATTCAGTATGCTGACGTCGGCTCTCCGAGTCCTGCTCCATGCATTCACACCATCACTCAGCGTATGCTAGGAAGACTCAGTCAAGTCAAACAGCAACAACGCTAAGTTCTACCACTTTAGTACATTTGTTAATCAGGATAGCAGGACTTTTGGCCAGGACCACTGCATCTGGCCATGCAAGGTACTACACAAATCCAAGGCTGCCACTCACAGAGTACTCTTTGATCCCTGCAGGTGTGCGACACAGCATCTCTGCCCTTGCTGCTTTGAATGTGATTTGTGACTAGGCACCACCATGCCAGCCAGTGATTGCACCAGGAGTAGACACATGACCAAAGGGAGCCAATCAGATTCTTGCTGTGTGGACATCCAACTGACAGGCACAAAGGAGCCTCCTCCTCCAGGGGGGCCACTGCTGGAACTGAACAGGCAGAGCCCTGGGGCAGGGCTGTCATAGACCCTGCCCGGGCCAGAGTGGCAGAAGCAGCTAGGAATGAAGAGGTAAGCACACAAGGAAGGATGAAAGAGCTCACACAGCCCCTTAGAGACAGTGGTTTGATCAAACCAGAAGGTTTGATTTTCAACTTTCCAAAATCCCCTCAGACCCAGCTATACTTCTCTGCTTGATTTCTGAGAGATTTTTGTGTATCTTTTCAACAAACCCCTCTTTGTATTTGTCTGAGATTAAGGGCATTCCGATCTTTGCAGGACAGAGAAGTACCCATTCTTGATCAGATTTCATCAAAAGGAATTTTTCTATATTATACAAAAAGCAGGCCTGGATCTCAGTCCCCACAGTCATGTGTGCAAGATGTGTGACTTTATTTTTCTGTGCCACAACCGAATTTCTACTTTGAGAGCCTGTGCCGATGAGGTGGCAGAAGCTTAATCTCAGCCGTTTCGGGATTCCAGGGGTTGAGCAGTACCGAGCAGGAAGGGATGGGGTGGTGGACATTGAGTCTTCAGTTGGCATCGCTGGCCACCCACAGTGGCATCGCTGAGATGCCCCCTGGTCCTGGCTGTCACCCAGCAAGCTCACTGCAGCCAAGCCCGCATTCCCAACTTCGCCCCTGCCCTCGTTTCTGCCTACTCTCCTCTCCGGTGCCCAGCAATTCACTCTCTGCCCTGTGCCATGCTGGGCTCTGAGAAACCGTGGGGCATTCAAAAATCTATCCACTTGGCTCAGAAATCATTCTTCCCGCCACCCTGGGCCACAGGAAACAGACGCTATGGAAGGCCCTTCGTCCCCATGCAGCCATTTCTCTTTTGGGCGCCACCCTGTGTGCACGCAGCTCCCACAGCTCTGTCTGGGTCTCTGTAACCATACCTCCCCAGGGCGTAGTCTGGGCAAGGACTCAATACCAGCCCTCTTTCTCAGGGAGTATCCATGCACAGTCTTCCAAATGTGCCCCCACAATTCCCTGATACTTCTTGGCCCCAAGGAATCTTTTCCCCCTCTGGGGCAGGTAGCTAGCCCTCGCACCTCAGATATCCTACTCACTTATCGTTCACACCTCAAGATTGTTCTTTTTCCTGAGAGGCTCTTGGAACTCAAAAAGCAAGATTTGACTTCTTTTTCTATGCTTGCTCTATGATCTACCTTCCCTAAGACAATGAACTTAAATTGCCCTAGTTCACTGGATGGAAGAAGAAACAAGAGACCCAAAGAAATACTGGAAAAACTCTCAGTTGGTATTTCAAAATATTGCCCCACCACAGTGCTTTGAGACCCTTCAGCCTTCCAAAGCTTGGTTCTGGCCATAGGCTTTGATTTTACTATCCATTCCATCTAGGTGATGGTGGCCAAGCTGAAATGGGGTACCACTACCTTTTCAAAAGCTAAGTTGGCAGCTCTATGATTCTGCCATTTTAAATGGGATAATGGTGATGCTGTATGCTGAACCATTTATCTCATTTTCTTTTAAGATATTCCTTTATAGCAAATCTTGCATCATAAAATCTGGGAGAAAAGTGAAGTTGTAAATGGATATTTGTCCTTTTTCCCTGTCTCACAGCTATGAAAGCTGTAATAAACATTAAGAAAATTTTCCTCTACTTGCTAAAATAACTGTCAGTCCACACCAAAAGGCTCACAATTTATCATCTCTAACTCACTTCTCCATCTTTTTAAATAGTATTTTTCCTTATATAGTTTATTACCTCTTAAAAGAAACAGATTTCAATGTAGACAAAAGAATTTATTGGTGATTCATAAAAACTATATCCACATGAAATACCACTTTAACAAAGAAGTATTAGTCACATTTCTTTATCAGAGTCAATATTGAAAATGAGAGCTGTGTCTAAACCTGAGACATGTGCTTTTTCTTATTTTCTAGTCCCGAAGAATCTTGTCTTTTCCAAGCTTCCCACAGAGGCTCATACCTTTTTCAGGATCTCTTAACCAAACAACTACAATAGCTCATTCTTCCCTTGATTCATTCAACATAGATTTATTAAGAACCTACTGTGTTGGGTGCAGAGATATGAGATGACTAAGACAAGGAACTTGCATTGCAGGCCAGTGAAGGAGACAAAGATTACAGCACCGAGTTCTGTGACAAAGAGCTTACTAGCATTAGGTTCAGTTTTCTGTGTTCTGTCCCAGTGCCAGCTCCACTGTCCTTCCTGCCCCCACACTGGTACCAGTTTCTTTCCTCCAATTCAGTTCAGATTAAATCCCCCTCCCACTAGAAAACTCAGTGGCTCCTCAGGGTCCACAGTGGCATTTTCCAGTCTAGGTTATGGAAATACTAATTCCAGGGTATCTCTAAAGGAGGCCTATGGTTAGTTCCCCAAGTAGAGAGTACACTTTAACATGCCTGAATTTTTACTTGTGTATTTCTCCAATTCTAATGCCCTTCACCATTCTCCTTTATTCTACCTCTCTCTCCTCCATCTGAACTCTTATCCATACTGCAAAACCCACTTCAATGTCACCTTCTCCATAATGCCTTCCCTGATCTTTCCGTCCTTTGTGCCTCACCCCTTGTGACTTACCCCTACATTCCCACTACTCTTTGTATATTGTAGCACCAATCACTTTGTATTACACATTTCCCTGCCTCCCTCAATAAACTGAAAGCTCCCTGGACTTCCTCCTCGTATCTCCAGAATCCATTGCATTGTCTCACACATAAATGATTGTGTACACCTGAAAATTGTGTATCAATTTTTTACACATTTGAAAAAACTCCCTTACTTCCTTTCAAGAAACTAGAACAATGCAAGTGTAAATTTGGTGTGTACCTTTCTCTTAAATTTAAATCCCATGTTTGAAGCAGCGCATATCAATAGACAGGCATCCAAGATTACTACATAGGAATTCCTAAGTAAGCCATTACATCTTAGATTTTTTCCTTCTGTCCAATTACAAAATTGCATGTCATTAATTTCTATGATAAGTACTTTTTAAATTGCATGAAATGTTGCTAGGTATCTGCTTATAAAACAAAGAGGAAAAAAGGGAAAACATTAGATTTCATGCCTTCATGCTTTATGCTACAGTACCTGCAACAACAAATACTTGTTGGAAATGTTTTAAAAGGTATACTCTGGAAGGAAAGATAACCCCATCCCAAATCCCAGTTCTTACCCCAGATCTAAAGAGCCGACCTGCCGTGCTCCCTGGGCTCACCAGGCTTTTCCTCTGGATTTTCTTCTGTTTATATTTTCACCTGCCTTCTAGTTTCCAGGCATCTCCAGAAAACCAGAGAAGCGGTGGGACTGTGGTGGTCTCGCTCTCCCCGCCGCACCCTCCCCTGTTGCCTCCTTCTCTCACGGAGACTCAAAGGGAATTTGTTCACTTTGCCAACAACTCTCAGCCACTTTCAACTCAGCAAAGAGCTTGACTTATTTTATTCCCTGATGGAAAAAGAAACATGACATTCTCCTCATTATGAAAACACCACTTGCTCTGGCTACACAGGGAATATTCAGCATCGCATAGCCTCCAAATGTTGCAGGTTTTAGTTAAAAGGTACATTTCTTCCATATTCTAAAACTTTCTCTGACACACACATGCACACGCAGTTTCTCACGGCTCTCTAAACACCCTGCCCCACACTTTCCTCTGCCCCTCACCCCACACCGCTGCTCTCCAGTCCTGCCCCTGGCACTCTGGCATAGCTTGTCAAGGCTGCGAGCTAATCCTCCCCAATGCCTTTGTGCCTGTGATTTCTGCCCTCATCTTCACACAGCAGAGGAGCTGCTCCATGAAGCCCTCCTTCACTGACTACAGGTACATAGAGATCCTTCTCTTACCCATGAGGAATTTTAGCATTCTAGCACCAAATGTTTCTAGCCACGTTTATTATTATGTCTTGACTATCCAACCAGCCAAGCAGTGAGCCAGCGGGAGGTTGTGGGCTCTAGAGTCAAGCGGCTGTTGGTTCTGGATCCTAATTTCTGCGCTACGTGAGGCTCAGTTTCATTTTTGCAAAATAAAAAAATTGACACTTCCCACCCTACAAAGTTTAGGGTTTCTGTCAGCCCTTTACGAGGTCTACCGTGTGAAGCACCTGGCCATCACGTCCTCGACGAGGGCAGGACCATGTCCTGGACTGGTTCCCGGGTTCGCAGAATGCCTAGCACAGTAATGCAGGATGGGCTCAACAGCAGTTGTTCAAATGCCCAGAATTAACAAAAAGCTACAAACATAATCCCACTTGGCAAGGAAATGAGGCAGATCTTTAACCATTCAAGACCAATGTGCCTCTAGACGTGAAATGGAAAGCGAGATGGCATAAAAAAGCAGATCAGTCACGACACACGGATCATTTCTACACTTAGGATCCTGTTTTATTGAACACACATAGAAAAACAAATGTCTCACACCTTTAGTAAAGTTTCGTAGGGATATGCAATAAAAAAGATGTCTCCTTTAGCCTTTTTAACTAACTGAGTACTGACTAGGTTCTACAATACATCAGATAAAAAGGCAGGGATTTCAATACTACGATCAAATATGAAGTGCATTTCTGTAGTGTGTGTGTGAGTACAGAAAATGCTGCACAGTCAAGCTATGGGCGTTTGCAGGATAAGTCCTCCCCTTAAACTCAGCAGTCAGAATAAAAACAACAGGCCCTTAGTTTCAGTCTTATCAGCTATGCAATGGGTGCAAGGTGAATGAATATTTGCAATTTGCATGATTTCTAAAATTTTCTACCACTAAATGGAGGAAAATGCCATTCATTCACATAGGGATTTCACTGAAAAGCAAAGCACTTCTCTCTGTTTACTTAAGCACTGAGCTAGAATACAGAGAAGTACAATAAATTCTAAACATGGTGTACATCTGGTCCAAAAACCACAATCAATTTATTGCTGCATCTGAAACATTTTCAGCAACTGTCATATAATATATTTTCACACATTTCTAACAAGACATTTTCTTGGAAACAAAATAGACAGGTATATCTGTCAGTTCAATTTCTTGCAAACGAAACAGAAAAATGTTTGGCTCAGATGTCCATACTGTCTTTGGAGCAGTGTAACTATCATATGAGAAGGGTATTAGTCAAAGGTGCCAGAAGCTCAGCGATTACTTCCAAAGAGTGGAATTACTAGCTACACAGAAAAATAAAAAGATACATACATGTATGTGTGCACTTTCCCTCTTTTCCCATTCCAACGGAACTGTTATTGCACTTGAAAGAGATGTACCAGGGTCTTGTTAAACCCATCTATCTCCCAGTACTAAAATATGGACGCCCTGTTAAATGGAATCTTTTGATCCCTGTGGCTCTTCAAGCAGAACTTTATTAAAAGTTTTATTAAAAATTAAAATGCAATTGAAATCATATTAAAATGCTTAAAAGCTCCACATTTTCACGCTAAGCCCTCATGGGCATTTGCAAGGAGAGTCAGAAAGGTATCTGATAGCCAGAGAGCCCCAAGCTCAATAAAGAGGGCTGCCAAAATGTCCCAATATTGGCCCCAGTGAAACCATTTATTGCCTCGCTGTTGGCTGCATAATCTGCCTTTAAGCACTTTCTCCTCTGCAAAAACCCCAGGACTCCTTTAAGAGCCATGTCTCAGCACACAAAACTTTCAAGTGACTCACCCTTCCCTCCCTCTTCCCTGCCCCGGCCCTGCAGCCCCTCACACCAGCCATACAGACTTCGATCTTTCCTGATAACTCACTCAAAGCATGTTCTGCTTGTAGGGCTAACGAGAAATGCACTGGAGCAAGATTCCTCACTCTTTGACACGGTTCCTACACACATGGCCAACCCTCCTGCACCCTTTTGAGCCTTTGCCCATGTTGCTGCCTCCACCACGAATGCCCTGGCCAAGTCTGCCTAGTGAATGACTCATCATGCCTCACAACTCACTTCAACTAGGACTTTCTGGGGACGGCTTTCCCTGACACCAGTTCCCTTGCTGAACGAGGCCATCCATTCTCTGGCATGGGACAGAGCATCTCATACTCTCCTGCTCCAATCCCAACCTATTACACTGGTATCCAAGAGAGTGTGACAGGTATCCTTGTATCTCCTGCACCAGCCCGAAAGCCCCTTCTGGGCAGGGCCTGCGTCATGTTCTTCTCCTATCCCCAGCCCCTGGGATACCTTCAGGACTCAGAAAATGTTTATGGAATGAAAGCACAATCCAAGCAAGCCAGAGAATCCCTCGCTGTGCCCAGACTGGCAAGGAGCTTCAGCTGGTTCTCCACGAGGAACAATGAGAATCTCAGCGTTTTCTGGCCTTTCAACCAACAAGAGTTGATAGTAAGGAAGATAGTAAGATAGATAGTAAGCTGCTTGTGTGGAAAAGAAGGAGGAAAGCAGATGCTTTTGCAACCTGGGCCTAACTCTTGCTGTAAGAATTAGAGGAATATAAAGGACAGCACCCAAGAGAAGGGGATTTAAGGAACGGCAGTGACGAGCAGAGTAAGTGACAAATGCTCCCCACTCCAAAAAGGCCGAACTAATAGAAGGGCCAGGATCACAGTGAGGAAGCCAGCGAGGGGATGAGTGGGACAAGGATTTCTTAGCCAAATTACAGCACCTTAGAATGGTGAAGGGTCCCTTGAATATAAAGACAAGTACCTTCAGGAAAAATTGTAAAAGACTCCCCCCATGTTAGCAGATTTAATTTAAAAAAAAAAAAGAGGAAAAGTAAAGAAGGGATTGAGGCCCACAAAAAGAAGGGACCCCATGCACTGATGAATAAATATGAGGCTGACCCTCCACTTAAGTTCACAGTCCAGAAGAGAAGTTGGAAGAAAAACAGAAAATTTCAGAATGGCTCGGGGAGTTCAGACAGGCACACACGAGCCACAGCTCGGAGAAACACCGCGTTGTGCCCGCCCGGCAGTGTGCTCCTGGCAGTGCAGACGTGTGTGAGGGACAATGCCTGACAGCAGCTGAAATAACCAAAAACAAGGTGGTGAATGGCTGCCCTGGGCCAATAGGGGACAAATTGGCAAGGTAGAGTGTTCCTCACAGAGCTCTCCAACTGTTTGAGAATTCTGCCGTCTCTCCTGAGGTGCCCTGGAAAGGGCGAGGTAGGAAGGTAGAACCTTTTAAAATTTTATGTGGTTTCTAAGGTATCTTAATTTTTAATAAAACATTCTTAATAATGTTCTGGATAAAAGACTGTGGTACTTAAAAGATCCTTTTTATAATGCCAAACTCTTTGTGCAATGTATATATATATATATATATATTTTAAAAGACCATGGTCTGGCAAATACTGACAGCCTTTATTTAACACACACCACATTCTCTTTCCGTTACCTTGATACTGTGGCCAAGGGCAAATCCATTCAATTCTCTGCCCTGACTTTGCTTCACTTAAAGTTGAGGAGTTTAACGTGAAACGTAACCTAGCGGCAGTTTCTACAACAGCCTCAGCCACTGAAATGCCTTCCTCCAGCTGATACTGTTTAACTCTGCCTTCTGCACATTACACAGGCCAAGCTCATGAAGGGGCATGTTGGGCAGGAACATTGCTGGGGATGAAGGCTACTTGGAGATCTGCAGTCACATCTAAACAAGACAGCCACTCGTAAGTGTAGGATGGAGTCCTCGGCTCTCTCCTGTTGTTCGATTAATGCTTTACAATTTACAAAGTGCCTTCATTGAGGCTCAGAGAAGCTGTATGATTCACCAAGATTCTGTGGCTTTGGGTCAGGGCCGGAAGCTTCATAGACTTCCTTCCTGCAGGTCCAGGCTCTGAAGACAATCTGATTGGAACACCTGTGGCCAGGTTGATTCAACCACGAAGTATAGTGATAAACAGTGCAATTCTGCCATCATTCAAGAGAGTCGCCCTTGAGGTAGACTCAAGGAGACAAAAGGAAAGTGCCACAGCACAGTCATCAATTGAGGACAGATTGAACACTGTGTTTAAAGAACAGCCCAGAAACCTTCCTCAACATGAGATGGGTGGTACCAGAGCATTGTCAGGAATGAGTAGTGGGCCACACATTTTAGGAAGAGAAAATTAGATTTCATGTGTCTTAAGCATTAGGGAATTGATAAAAGTTTATACTTAGAGAGTAGGATGAATGTGTCATTCACTTAGAAGATGAGGCAGCTGATTGCATCTTGTTAACTTTTATCTGAGGAGGAAATGTCAGGGACACATGGAGAGAAAGACAAGCTCCCCCCAACAACAAATCCTGCAAAAGCAATTGATTTTTCCAAGATAATATATTAGCACCCTGTTTTTGAAATTAGATTTTCTTTTAGCTTCTTGAATTCGTGTTGTGGGTTTCGAAACTCTCTTCTGCATTCAAAATTTGGTTTTTCTTCAAAGGACTAAGAAGTTAACAATATCCTATGAATGCAGAAAAAACATATCAAACTGGAGAAAGAAATCAAACAATAAGGAAGTGGGAATGATACAAGAAGGTAGACCCCAAAAGAAGGGTCTGGCCTGGAGGTCAAGTGGGTTCTTGGCTTCACACAGGAAAGAATTCAAGAATGAGCCAACAGAGTAAAGCAAAGGCAAGTTTATTAAAGTAACAAAGAAACAGAAAGAAAGCTTGCTGCTTAGGCAGAGAAGCAGCTATCTTTCAGAGCAACATAATAGCAGTACTTTGTTGAGTTTCCAGGGTCTTATTTATACCTATTTAATTTTTTGTTAAGTGGAGGGAGGGTTATTGATAAGATTTCTTGGAAAGGGATGGGAGTTCCCAGAACCAAGGGTCCCTCCCCTTTCTAAACCATATAGGGTAACTTCTGGGAGGTGCCATGGCATTTGTAAACTGTCATGGCGCTGGTGGGAGTTTCTTTTAGTATGCTAACACATTATAAGCAGGGCGTAATGAGCAGTGAGGGTACCCTGAGGTCATTTTTCATGGCCATCTGGGTTGTAGCTGGTTTTGGCCAGTTTCTCTGCCATCTCTTATTTTATCAGAGACCTTGGTTCAGGTCTTATGATTCTTCACTGAGCAGGGCCTGCCATTTCCCTATCTCAGGAATGTTCACATTTATTCACACATGGAACTTGACTCATTTTTTTTTTAAGTGAATGACACATTGATCCTACTCTGTCATTTAGCTTTTTTGTGCCTTAATGTTCCTATCTATAAAGTAGGAAAAATAAAAGTACCTGCCCATGGGTTTGTGCGGATTAAATGAGTCAATATATTTAAAGTACTTGGCACGGTGGCCAACACAATAAATGATAAATAAATGTTAGCTATTATTCTTATTCCAATGAATGCTTTGGTTTCTGTAAATCATAAAAAGTGATCCTTGCACACATGGGTGTATGCAGTTTTCAGGGGTTCATTAGGTCTATGAAATTTGATCTTCCTTGCCTTTCCTTGGCAGGAATCTTAACTAACAAAAGTTATTGATCTAGGTAGCAAGATCCACAGCCCTACATGACTGTTTCCACTCAATGAAAATTTCCAGAAAGCAATCATTTCAGGCTGAAATTGTCCATGCTAGGTCTCAACCCAATGGAAACGCACTTGCATTGTAAGATGAAAGCAGAATCCATACCCTGCTTTGGAGTACCCAGTTAAATAAATAGGCTTTTTTTCCTATCCCCAAATAATGTCTTTTAGCTGAACTTTAAAAAAATTACTAAACATTATAAGTTCAAGCTTCCCTGATCTCTGCATACAGTAAATGTGGGACCACCTGCTTTGTCAGTGATAAAGACACTTGCTTTGAAGCTCTTGTTATTTTTAAGGTTTTTTTTTTAACCTCCTTTGAGATAAAGTGGTCCCATGTTGAAAATTTATTTTTCATGTCCCAGCTTTTCAACTAAAATACTCTATATTTTAATGGTTACTTCTTTGATCTTTCTCTCTCATTTAACTTCATAACATATTTTATAGCTCTGAGATGCTGGTAAAATGGTTTTGGAAACTCTTTTTAACATAGATTAAATGCCAGGAGCCCTCTACCCCCAGTACCTGTGCAGCCAGCCAAAAGTCCTTATCTTCAAGACATTCAGATCCAGTGTTTAGAAACATTTAGTTTTTCAATCTCCAGATTGAGCAAGACCTTCAGCTTAATCACCAGTGTCCCCAGCTTCTAACCCAGTGCCCAACACAATGGACAGGTGAATGAGAAAATGAATTGGGCATTGGGTAGACCAAGCTAGCAGATGGTTGACTGAATATTTTCCTTGCCTGGATATTTTTTAGAAGTGTTTTAAGGTTTCTTTTGTTATAAACACTTCATTTCTCTAACGCAAGGGTCTCTTCCCTCTGTCCTCATCACCACCGGCCACCAGCAGTAGCCAAGTTCTAGAAGCAGTGGCTACACATCCTCAAATCCGTGACTACTCAGGGTTGCAGTTGTTTTGACTACACAGCAATCACAGTCAACATGCTTAAAGAAAAGTGACTCTGAAATGAGACCTCTCTGAACTAGCTCCTCTCTGCCATGCTCCTATAAACCAAAGAATTGATTCTTATCTAAATTAGGAAAAGCCTGGATGGAAGGAATGGGTGGAAGGAGCAGGCACATTGATACAGGAGAGCAGCACTCAAGCACCTTCTCTCACTTGATTCTGCATCAGAGCGGCTGCCCGTGCAGATGAAAGGTAAGGTCCCAGGGGTCAAGGAAGCAGAAATGATGGCTCAGAAAACTTGCCCTCCATTCGCAGTTTCACTTGGGTAACTTGTGAGCTCTAGTGAGCCTAAAGCTCCTAAAAGGCAAGGACTAAACCATTTGCTTCTTTGTATTCTCAGAGGCCTAGTGCAGTTGGTGGGGGAGCATCAGGAAGCAGGGGCTTCACAAGTATTTGTGGGATGAAGGAACGGAGGAGGAGAGAGGGAGGGAGTACAGAAAGAAAGAAGGAATAAATTGAGCCTCCTTGGAGCCCCCATCTTGCCAAAATATTACTACCAACACAGCTATTCAGAATGTAGCCGACCAACCTTACCTACCACCTGGTACTTCAAACCTGTGCTAGTTCTTTCTGCATTCACTCATCCATCCTTAATTTCATCTTTTCAGTGCTCCCTTTACAACAAAGCAGGCAAACTATCAGCAGTCATCTGATCTGTGAATATGATTTGTTGTCTAACACTTGTGGCCAACTGTCTTAGTATGCTCGGGCTGTCATAACAAAATACTGTAGACTGGACAGCTTAAACAACAAAAATTTATTTTTTCACACTTCTGGAGGCCGAGAAATCCAAGGTCAAGGTGCTAGCTTATTTAGTTCCTGATAAGGGCTCACTCTTTGGGTTGCTGATGGCCGGCTTCTCACTATGTCCTCACATGGCCTATGTCTGCATGTGTGGCTTACTCAAATGCAGTGTTCAGTTGGAGGTGGAGGACAGGCAGGGAATTCTGCTAAACAATGGAATCACATCATTGAAAGTCATCAGAGGCCTTCACTTGAGCTTTCGAGGTTTGTGGGCATGGGAAATCAGAGCCCTGGAACACTGACGATATCTCTGAACCAAAAGACCAGATTCTTTGATTAGATCTCAGGTTCTTGGAATCTCCTGATTATTCACCTCATGCTAATGATCTGGGAGAAATTCTAGAAGGCAAGTTAATGATACTCACCACTGACCCTGGGTTGGGAGGGAACCACCTGAATATCAGTGATCAGCTAAAGACAAGAAATAATTACAGGCTGCCTAGATTAGAAATATAATCTCTATCTACAGTATTTTCCCATAAATAAATGAGATTCAATTTGTACATTATACATAAAAAAAACCATCACAAACACTCATCATTTGCACCTTAGAAACCCTCAGCTATTCATTCCTCAGAGCTATATGCCAAAGGGGTAGTCCCCCAAACAGAGTGTAACCCCTAAATAGGAGATACTGAAAAACATCAGGACTGAACACTCTGCCATGCCCACCACCCTTTATGACCCAGCGAACACTCAGCACCCACCATGAGCCAGTCACTTGTGCTTGCACAATAGGAATACAGAGACCAGGAAGAGCCCATCCCTGGGCTTAGAGTTTGGCTGGAGATGGTTCTTACCTTGGAGGAAAACAACAGGTAACTGTATTCCTAACTTTGAAACTTCTGGGTCAACTTGGGATTTCCATGCTGGGGAGCCTGCCTTAGTGTGAGTTCCTCCAGCACAGCTTATAGAGAAACCCCTCTTTGTAGTCGGAGGACATCCTGCCAGGTCTAAAGTTACTCTGAGGCCATGAAGGATGACTAGCCCTGCCCCAAAGTGTCAAAGGGGGAATCTGCCATATGCAACCACTGCCCCCTGCCCCTTTTTTGTTTTTCCCCTCCAGAGGTTCCCAACACGTCATACACCATAATCACTGAGGGCACTTTTTAAAAATATAGAATCTTCATCCCACCTCAGTCCTGCTAAATCAGAATCCCTGGATTAAATGGAACATGCTTTTTAACGATCTTCTCAGGAAATTTTCCGTCAAGTTAGAGAACCAGTGGGTAGTTGAAAGAGCACAGGCATCAGGCATCATTGGTGCCAGATAAACCAAGACATGAAATCCAGCACTGACAATTAACATAATTAACCCTAAGGGACCTGGGTTAATTACTTCTTTGTGACCTAGTTTCCTGTGCAGTAAAATGGAACAATGCCCAGTGTTGTTATAAACTTAGATATTTATGCAAAACACTCATCGCTGAGTTGCTATGATAATCTTTTCCCACCTCCACTAATGCCTGTTTCCAGGAAAACATCTTATACCAATATTGTGTAATATTGTGCAAAGTTAAGTCAAATTACTCCAGGATTGTTGTCCTAAGGGTATATTTCTAGCTGTGGAAAGAAGAGATTTGTTCATTAATTTAAAAAATCCAGGAAGAAGATTGTAAATAGGAAAGATTCAGGGGATTGAGTTGGTTTTAGCCATGGGGTGAGCTGTGGGTACTTTTCCATGAAGAGACAAAGCCAATTATATCCTGACTAACCAAGAGGAAGAGATATAAAACTGGTAAGCATGATGGGAAAGGAGATATGCCGCCATTCTTTCCCCTTTCATTTCTGTAATGAGCTACCTTGTATTGCATGATGAAGATGCAGTATACAAAGAGGACTGGGCTAGAAACCGGAAGAACCTGGGTTTAAACCCCAACCATGGGATTCTGGACAAGTCAGTTCTGTCTGAACCTCAGTCTCTTTGTCCATAAAATGAGGGATTTAGGGTGCTAAACTCCTACTACATTGACTTATGGGTTCCAGATCTTTTCAAAGTACACAATATTCAACTAACAGTCACGTAAATGAGGCAGGCACCAGAGCACTGAAGAGAAGGAAGACCCTCCAGGGCAGCAAGCTCCCAGGGAACATGGAAATAGAATGTCTCACCACTGTCTGATTTCAGTGGTTACCCTGAATTTTCCAACCCTCTAGCATATTAGTACTCATGAAAGTTGGCCTCAGCCCAAAGTTCCCAGTAGAAAGGAGTGAGAAGAGTGTTTCCATGCCACCTGTCCCTGGATGCTCCACAGGCAGGAGGCAGCCAGAAAATACTTGATTCCAAACTTGGGTAGAAATGGGTTCTATCCAGGGCAATAGAAAAAAGGTGAAACTACCCAGTTGGTTTTCCAAGATATTTGGAGAAGTTCATCAGGGGGTGAAAACCCAGTCAACAGGACGACATGAGAGCTGGCAGTGGTACAGCCATGGTTTCTAATACCAGTGGCCCAGCAAAGGCATGGACATGCCTTTCCCTGTCAAGCCATCATGATTTTGGCAGGGTCTGCAGCTGGGTTACCTTGGGTTGAGGTGCTCCTGCTTTATTACCTCCTGAGGGAGGCTATTAACAGGATATTTGGGGAAGGAAGGAGTTGAGCCAGAAAACCCAAAGAAGATTCTACTCCCTTAAGAACATGCAGGCCCTGCCGTGGCCTTCCTTAACTCTGCCTCCTCTCCACTTTCTAATACATCTGCCTTTTGCCCCATTTTTCCTTCTACCTCCCCTCTCATTGAGGACAAGATGTTACCTAACCTGACAGGTGTGCATCATTCCACCCTGAATGACCACACACCACCCTCTCCTGGATGACCACAGAAAGACTGACTCTTCCTCTTGGGCCTTCCTATTGGCTTGTCTTCCTCTACATTCCCTTTAAATGTTAGCTTCCCATAATCCAGCCTAGCTCTTTGACCTCTTCTTTTCATCTTTTCTCCTTTAACAATCTTATCCACATCTATGACCTCAGCCACGAACTCCCAAATCAATGTCAGAGCTCCCAAATTCAGTCTTAAAGTTCTGAGTTAGGGTCCTGGTCTCTCTTTTTAGGACTAAAAGAAAATGACCTGAGCTGCAAGAAGGAACCGAAAGATCTCAGGAAATTTCACCCCAAAATGTGACTCCTTGGTATAAAGAATATTTTGAATTAAAGGCCATTCAAGATCAAAAAGTATTGGAAGGGGCTTTCCCTTCCCTCTATCCGCATAAACCCTACTGATCAAAAGATCAAAGGAGCAATCGACTTTGCTTCCTCTCCCTGTTATCTCAATTATTGCAGGAAGGAGGATAAAGAATGCAACCAGACCTGGCCCAAATCATTTAAATATGATACCTGTCTCTCAGGCTAATTTAATTTACAAAGAGAATCATTTACAAGTCAATCTGTTTCCCCCATCCATTTATCCTCCCTAGCACCATTTGTTCCCCCTAAACAGAATTACCTGTATTCCTCATCTCCCCCTCCCCTCCAAAAGGAGAGTTATAAAAAATCTGAATTTCACTGAGATACTGAGTAATCACTCTGTGAGTCTCCCCATGCGCAAGGTAAGTAAACCTTTGTCTTACTAATCCGCCTTAATTGTGAGTTGATCTTTCAGGGGAAAGGGGAAGTTTCCCCTCACCCCTCCAGAACCTGCAATAAGATACTCCTCAGAAGGCCTTTTCCCTAGGAAGCCGGTTTGAGGACATGTCCTATTTTCCTATTCAAACCACTCCCCCTTCCCAATCCCATAGTACTGAAGCAGTATAGGCAGTGTAAAGGCACTGGCACCTGGATTTGAATCCCATCTCCACACTTAGGCAACTTACCTAACCTCTCCAAGTCTTAATTTTATCATCTGTCTAGAGAGGTTTGTCATAATATCTACATTGTTGAGTCATTATAAACATAAAATGAGGTAATGCCTATAAAGTGCTTAGCACAGTGCCCAGCGCTTACAAAGAGCTCAATAATGTTAGGTATTATTATATGGCTGTGATTATTATGCAAAAATAGTGGTTCCTATTCAAACTTCTGCTATCTTAATAGGAAAAAAAAATCCATTTCAATGCTTTCTAAATCCTTTAACCCTTGCCTGCCCCACAGCTACATATGATCCAAATGGTGGGCACCAAGTCCTGAGGCAGTTGATGGAAAAGACTCATGGAGAGGAAAGGGCTTTGTTTGAGTTTCTTTGCCTAAGATTCTCCTATTGATAACCAGGGTGAGTTCATTCATGCCAAGAATCCTCTTGTACAAGTTAAAGTTGAAAGGAAAGACACATGTCTAAATTCAATCTACAATGATCCAAAAGACATGGACATCAGGCAGCATCAGGAAAACAAGGTGCCAAGGACAGGAAGCATGTTTTTGGTATAAAAATTTATTTTTGCCAAATTTGCTCAGCTCTCAAATTCCATCTTTTGCTCTTTAATTACAACTCCCTTGTCCTCACTCCCAATCAAAATAGGTGAGACAGAGCAATAAGAGACCAATGACAAGAGAGACAAATTCTTGACCAATTAAAATAATTGTCACTTATACCCCTTTCTTCTGGAAAAAAAAAATTATAATGGTGTTCCCACAGCTTCATTCTGTGTGGCTTCCCTGATGCTGTGTGTTTGTTTGCACTCTTCGCTGTTGGGCATATGCTTTTCTCCTTGCCGAAGCTCAGCTTTCATTTTTCTTTAGCAAGCAACACTTCGTTTGCTGGAGCCTGCCGACTATGAGGGTGCACAGACCCAGATGAATCACAGAAGCAGGCAGATGACACACATACAAATCCTCTGTGTTGTGTCCTACACCCACACTAACCTTCTCATGTGGCCTCTCTTTCCAGCAACCCTCTCCTTGATTACCTCATTTTTACCCAAAGGACAATCAGTGCATTCAGGCACTAGAGACAGCTAGCAGTGGAAGGAGGAATATAGCAAACCATCTCCTGATTCCTAGAATCTAGACACAACACAAGAGCAAAAGAATTAAAAACAGTAATATTAATAGTATCTGTGCCAAGTGCTGCGGGTATCACCCAGCTCTCATTAGATCCCACATATTCATCCCTTCAGCTGCCAGGAGTGTTGACTAATGATGAATCAGCTGAGTCCCCTTCTAAGTGACGCCATGGGCTAAGGGAGCCACCTTTCCCAAGGTTATAACTCCTTCCCAAAGAGTCAGTATTCAATCCAATACCTGGTATGTGTGCTGGGAGGTATTTTAAAACCTGATCTCTTTGCCTAAAATCAGCACAATGCTGAATGGCCATCCCAGGTCCAGCGCTCCCCACAGGGTTGGCAGAGGCCTTTGTCTAGACTGTTGCAAAGTTTGACTTCTCCTTCTGCCCAATCCCTCTCCCACCACTTCCACCAAAAAAAATCTTCTGTGTGCAAATCTCCATCTCAGAACCTGTTTGCCATTGAACCTAACTTAAAACAGTAACTCAGACAAACTATGAAGAATGTTTCAAGGCTCAAAGTGACTCACATTCCAGAAACATCCACCAAGACCTGAAGCACTCCTTACGATCCATGAAAAGCCATGTGGTAGTCTGTGGTGTGACGGAGCAGCCACAGGTACATGGATGCTCATTTAGACCCTGGGGAATGAAAAGAGCTGGGACTGAAGACAGGGTGCCTTGGGCTCGGTCCCTGTCCTTCTTCTCTGTGCCCTGACACAGGTTCTTTAGAACAGTGCTTCTCAGATGATTAGTGTTGGAGGACCTTTTCCTTTTTTTTTTTTCAATATATCACAAACCAATATTTTTATAAAGTACAATAAATTGAATTACAGCTCCCAATTCCTTAAGAATGGACAGCACATAATAACTTCCTTCAAAGAGATAGTATGGAAGTAGAGACAAGGGAAGGTCACTTTACCATAGAGAAAACTGGCAGACATTGCCTCAGCCAGACGACCAAGGTCAACACCCACAGTAGTAAGTCATGTGGGGAGTATGTAGCCTTGATATGAGGAAAATAGCACTTTGCCTCTCTGATCTTCTTCCCCAAAACCCGTAAGCCCAGTTTAATCATGAGAAAGACAAATCACAATTAAAGGACACTCTACAAAACACCTGCCCAATAATCCTCAAACCTGTCAAAGTCATTAAATCCAAGAAAAGTCTGGGAAATTGTCACAACCAAGAGGAGACATGATCATTAAAGGTAATGTGTATCCCTGGATGGGATTCCGGAAGAGAAAAAGACATTAGGTTAAAAACTAAGGATATCTGAAATACCTGAATAAAGTATGAACTTAAGTTAATAATAATGTATCAATATTAGTTCACTAATTATAACAAATGTACCCTACTAATGTAATATATTAATAATAGTAGAAACTTGGTGTAGGCTATGTGGTAACTCTGTACTATCTTCTCGATGTTTCTATGAATTTAAAACTGTTCCAAAAATAAAGTTTATTATAATAAATTACAACATATATGAACTTTTAAAGGCATACAAAATATAAATCTAGATTTGTTTATCATTAGTGCCAATTGACTTACAATTTCTCTGCCAAATTGTTATAAAAATTTCTAAATACTTACTCTTGCTTTTGATACCTCTGTTGCCACCAACCAGTAGTAAGTGGTTCTCAGGCTGGCATCGGTCTGACAACGACACTTTGAGGAGCTCTCAATTAGACTCTAGGACTCAGTTTCCTCATTAATAAAATAAAAGTATGGAGCTAGAGTATCAGATTCCCCATATTCCTTCATAGGTAGCCTCTGGAGGGCTATGATAAGTGATCACATTTTGCCAAAATATCATGTACTTGCAATCAGATGCCCAGAACCAAGCCCCTTCTCCATAACGATGACACAAGGTCTCACCATTCAGCATTGTGAATAGCTGTTCTGGCCACAAACCTCCTGAACTCAAGCAATACAAAGGGTACTGTCTCTGGGCTTTTTCCCCCCAGGATAGACCTAGAAAAGAGAGAAATAAAACATAAAAGGAATGCTATGTGTTTAGGCTGTCACAGATGGTCCTTAAGCTGGGGTGGTGCGTGTTCCTTTGCGCTCTCTCATTTGGAACCCTAAGAAACCAAGAGAAGCCTCCTGTGCCAAGAGCTTGATGGAATTACAGCCCAGCTGTGGGCTGGGAACCAGAGGGCTGTCTGCAGACCATGAATTGTCATAGGATACACAGTGCATAGTATGAAAGAAGACACACGACAGATGGGGAAGTTGGTAAAATGATTAGAAGGTGAATTTTCCAAAGAGCAAGCAAGAAAAAAAAATGGCAGTTGAAAAACAGACAGTAGCAACCTGTTCCATCAAATAGATTTTTGAGATGTGAGTGGTAGGTTTCAAAACAACCCAGTAAGACAATTACATGGCTGAGAGGACCAGAGATGATTCTGTTTCTTGTGGGTCTTGGAAAGCCTAGAGCTGATGCCCACAACGAAGCCCTAAGAAACAGGAAGAACACACAGCAAACGCCAATACAGAATCGGAAGGAAGAATGCACACCACCGCTCAGCTTCCATGAGTGACATGATGCACATTTAAATATTGGAATTTGGAAGGAACTTAAATATTGAAACACTTAAGTTCCATGTGCTGTTCACATATTATTTCCTATTAATTATTTATTATTTCCTATTAATTAAACTTCTACTCCAATAACTCTGGGCTCCATCTCCTAGCAAGACACTTGGTCTATGTATTTGACCCTTATTTCAGAAATTCCTACAGACAGGATGTGTTAGCAAAGGTAATAGTCCACAATAGTAATATATTAGTCACAGCATGCCAATTGCTAAAATAAACAACCTTGATTTCAAAATCTCAGTGAGGACACATTAGGTATGGTTCCATGCAGGCCTGCAATAGGGGCTCTGCTCCAGGTCTTTCAGGAATTAGGCTTCTCCCCTGTTGTGGCTCCTCCACCTTGTCAGGTTTGAGAGGGTAGAGAAAGCAGAAAGCCCACCCACTCTTCCCTGCATTGGCCTAGAAATGACACACTCTTTTTGCTCACATTCCATTGGCCAGAACTAGTCACAGGATCACTAGATCCAACAGGGCTGGGAAATATGTTGACTATGTGTCCAGGGAGAAGGGATAGGTTTGGTGAGCACTGAGATCATTGCCAGGAGTAATTATAAAAGTGCCTCACGGAAGGCTGCCCAAACACGTTGGTCTTCAAAACTTTCAGACGGCTCAGAGAATGAAATGCTCAGAAAACATGGGCACTGTCTAGACAACTTTCTCATTAGCACTTGAGTCAGTGCCCCACCTGTTAGCACTTATTCATAGGATTCAATGCGTGGGTTCTGGGGTTTGATTGCCCCAGATTGAGGCAAAATCCAGGTTTTGCCTCTTGCCTCTTACGCAGCCAACTTGGGATAAGTTAGAAATTCTCTTAGCACCTTAATTTTCTCATTTGTAAAATAGGATGTTGGTGTTTGTTTCACAGGCCTGTGGAATTTAAATGAGATAATTCTTTTAAAACACTCAGTCTAGTGCCCAGTGCATAATAATTTCTTAATGTTTGTTAAATGCTTCCTACATACCAGAGAGTACTGTAAGGGCTTTATGTTAATAAACTAATTTCATGTTTATGACAACCCGCCGAGGTAGGAACTATTTTCTCCATTTCATACATAGAAATACAGGTTCAGAAGAGTTAATCAGTTCATCCAAAGTCATACAACTAGTGAGTGGAAGACAAAAACTGGTACCCCAGGCCTTCTGGCTTCAGAACTAAATCTCTTTACACTACAATAGCCTACCTCTCAGTAAATATTCCCTATTGTTATTGCTGTCTAGCACCTTTATTGAGGTATAATTGACATATAATAATCTGCACATATTTAAAATGCACAATCATACACGCACACACACACACTTGGGAAACTGTCACCACAATCAAGACTGTGAACATACCCATCACCCCAAGAGATTCCTCAAGCCCCTTCGAAATCCTTTCCTCCCACCAATCTCCCCTCCCCCAGTCCTCAGGCAGCTACTTATCTGCTTTCTGTCACTATGGATTAGTCTGATTTTCTAGATGTGCATATAAATAGAATCATACAGTGTATGCTCATTTTGTATCTGCTTCTATCAGTATAATTATACTGAATTTCACTCAAGTTGCATGTACCAATAGTTCATTCCTTTTCATCAAGTATTCCATTGCATAGATATACATAATTTGTTTTTCCATTCATCTATTGATGGAACATCTGGGTTGTTTCCAGTTTTTGACTATTACCATAAAGCTTCTATGAATAATCAGGTTCCAATCTTTGTATAGACATAAACTTTGATTGCTCTTTAGTACATACCTATGAGTAAAATGACTGGGTTATTTGGCAGCTGTATGTTTAGGTTTTTAAGAAACTGCCGAACTATTTTCTAAAGTGGCGGCACCATTTTACACATCCACCGGCAGTGTGTGAGGGTTCTGGTTAACTCCCCATTCTTGCCATGCATGGTCAGTCTTTATTCTGACAGATGTGTAGTGGTATCTCATCGTTTTAATCTGTCCCTATGAATACTGATATTGAGAATTTTTAATGCATTTATTTGCCATCCATATGTCTTTTCTAGTAAATTGCCTTTTCAAATCTTTTGCCTGCTTTTTATTGGGTTGTTTGTTCTCTTATTACTGAGTTTTGGGAGTTCTTTATATATTCTGTATGCAAGTCTCTTACCAGATATGTAATTTGACAATATTTTCCTATAATATGTAGCTCATCTTTTCATTTTCTTAACAGCCTCTTGCAAAGAGTAGAGGTTCTTAAAGTCCAATGAATCATTTTTCTTTTATGGTTTATTCTTTTGGTATGTAATTTATAAAATTCTTGACTAATACAATGTTACAAAGATTTTTTCTTATGCTTCCTTCTAGATATTTGATATTTTTAGATTTTACAGTTAGGTC
Source organism: Avahi laniger (assembly GCA_963575035.1). Classification (NCBI taxonomy): domain Eukaryota; kingdom Metazoa; phylum Chordata; class Mammalia; order Primates; family Indriidae; genus Avahi; species Avahi laniger. The sequence continues at coordinate 118,227 of CAUYSK010027670.1, forward strand.
TATGATTCATTGGGGGTTTATATATGTTGCAATGTTTGAATCAAAAGGACTTTCTTTTTTTTTTTCTTTTTTTGCACACGGATGTCCGATTGTTCCAGCATTAATTGTTGAGAAGGCTATCCTTTCTCCATTGAACTGCCTTTAAGCCTTTATCAACAATCAATTAACCATACACGAGATTTATTTTTCCATTATATCTATTGATAAATTTGTCCATCTTGACACCATTACCACACTATCTTGATTACTGTAGTTTTACAAGTCTTGAAATTAGCTAATATGAATCCTCCAATTTTGTTCTTTCTCAGAGTTGTTTGGCTATTCTAAGTCCTTCACATCTCCATGTGAATTTTAGAATCAGCTTCTCAATTTCTACCAAGAACAAAAAATGAAGCTCGCTGGAATTTTGATTAGGAATGCTTTGAATCTATACATCAATTTGGGAAGAATTAACATCTTAACAATATTGATTCATCCATTCCAAGAACTCAGCATATCTCTTCATTTGTTTGAGTCTTCTTTAATTTCTCTTTGCAATGTTTAGTAGTTTACAGTATATCGATATTGATATTATTTTTAATAATATCTTTCATATCCATATTATTTTTCTATCTAGATTATAACTAAGAGAATCAGGTCACTACCATTTCTCTGTTGTCTTCACTGAGCTTCTGTTTCCTAATCTGTGGAATTAAAAACAGCCACCTTCCAGAGTCAGACACAAAACTGCACATGTAAAGCACCTAACATTCGTACCTACTGCACAACACTCATGGTCTGATTATAGGGTTAATAAGTTTTATTTAATACAAGGATGAAGAGGAAAACAGAGGAGTTGTAAGGATGAGGCAAAAAAGTGTGGGTTCAAAGCAAAAAACATCTGAACTGATGAGACAGAGACTAAAGAAAGAACCAAAGACCACAGCAGCAGGAACTGCTCAGAAATTAACCCCAAGACTCAGACAACTAAATGAGGTGCAACAGTGGCAGCAGCATTAATACTCCTGGCTAGACAGACAGCACACAGTAAGAATCTGCTGTGTGCACATACGTTAGGAAATTAACAGGTGACGTTCCAGTTATAAAAATGGGACAAACCAAGAGTTGGAAAGTCAGCCAGGAGAGAAGCTTGAATATGTAGCACTGGACACTCACTGCCTAACTGGGTAGCCTGGAACCGTGTCCACATCCAGGTAAGAACTAAATAAAGCTGAGCTTGCATGCTCTTACAATATCTTATCTCCATTCATCTGGTGATGAAAGGGAGTCCACGACCAGTAGGAAAGGGGGCTCCGTGCCCCCAGAGTAGGCTCAAAAACAAAACACTATACATAATGCTAAGTGCATAGCAACAAACAATAAATTCTTAGTTGACCAATCTTTTTCCAAGTGTGAAACATTTTTAATCAGCATCCCAAAATGGTTTTTATCAATTGGTGGGCCTGTAAAGAATAGATTTATTAACCTATTTACGATGAATTAGCAATAATTGATAATTATTATTGATAGCAATAATTATTATTGCTTTAAATATTAATCAAGCTAATTAGCACTTGCTACCACAACCAGAAATCTTAAATACTTAGCACAAAAAATGTTATAATTTGACCCAGCATAAAGTTGCTATGTGTTGAACAGTGCTCCTGCAACTCACGGCTACACCACCTGGAATACATGGCCTCCAAGGTTGTACCAGGGAAAGAGAGCCACAAAGGAAATACGCTAGCTCTTAACTGCCTCAACTCAGAAGATCTGCTCACAGCCCACCGGCCAGAGCTAATCACATGGTTCTAAACTAACCACAAGGGAGACTTGAAATATGGGAGAAGCATGCAGTGAGCATTAACAATCTCTCCTGCAGATAAACCTAGTTCATTCCCCCACTTCATTCCTATTCACCCCTGCAGAAGTAGTAGGGGATCAAGCAGATAAATTGTTTAAACAAAGGGTCTGTTCTGAATTGTGTTACACGGGCAAGGGTGAAAAAAAGGTAGAAATCAGGCCATGGTGATGAGGGAGACTGCTCAGTATTTATGGAAGGAATTTTGGAGGCATGTTTTTAATGATAATATTCCTATACCCAAATATTCATAACACAAGAGCTCTGAATATGCACTAACTGTGCAACCAAGGGGTACAAACAGGAAGGATCACGTTTATCATCACTCCCAGTGACCCACTGGGGGATTTTCTCCTTCCCAGCCCCACAATTCTGCGCTCTTCAGAGTTGAAGTCTTTGGTCCTAGAAAGGTACATTTTTATCAGGGGACACAGCAAGAGTCTCATTGAACTATAAGTTACGACTGTTGATAAGGCACATTGAACTCCTGGTGCCCAGCAATCAGCAGGTAAAAAGAGTAGTCAACAGGTTGTTATTGTCTTATTATATGTCTATGAGATCTGTAGTTATATACTCTTTTTCATTTCTGATGTTGGTAATTTGTGTTGTTTTTTTCTTGATCAGTCTAGATCTATCACTTTTCTTGATCAATTTTATAAGAATCAAGTTTACATCAAGAATCAATTTTAAGGCCGGGCGCGGTGGCTCACGCCTGTAATCCTAGCACTCTGGGAGGCCGAGGTGGGCGGATCGTTCTGAGCTCAGGAGTTCGAGACCAGCCTGAGCAAGAGCGAGACCCCGTCTCTACCAAAAATAGAAAGAAATT
>CAUYSK010027671.1:0-47065 GCA_963575035.1 Avahi laniger
CTGTAGTCCCAGCTACTTGGGAGGCTGAGGCAGTAGGATCGCTTGAGCCCAGGAGTTTGAGGTTGCTGTGAGCTAGGCTGACGCCACGGCACTCGCCCCAGGCAAGAAAGTGAGACTCTGCCTCAAAAAAAAAAAAAAAAATTATATAACCAAGTTATTGCATACACATATATAAATCATATACATACAAGTACACACACAATTTCTTCCTATTTCCATCCCTAACTGTTCTGTCTTGAAGTTTATCTGCTTTTTGGTTTCTGGTAAGATATCTGGCCCCTTTATCAGACTTACTGAAACAGAATTTTCAAGAATATAAACAAAGCATACATATTTGTAAAAAGTAGTACTACTATCATACACTGAGCTGAAGCCAAACTTGTGATGAGAGTATTATTGTAGTGTTATTATTCCTGTGAATTGACAGTTAACATTCATCTGCTATTAAACTAAACATAACTAAAGCTATACCTTGAAATATTCTAAAGGTCAACATATGGGATGTGATCCCTAACAAAGATTAACAGGGTTAATCTGAAGATTTGACTAAGCCACATGCTAAATTCACCAACCAAAAAATCCGAATAATGGACCACAAAGTATAGTTTAAAAGTAAAACAGACTCAGTGACGAAAGCTATTGTTTTTGCTTCCTCAGTGGCTCTGAAGGCTGACGTCTGCTAAGGTGAAATCTCACAGGAAACACTGGTTGAAGCTAATTCTATAACATATAACAGGTACCATATTTTGGCGCCTGGGATAAAAGGTATTGTTCTAACACTGGTCAAAACATCCTGGGAAAAGAAAAAAAAAAAATCTTACATTTCAAGGGTGTTGAAACTAGAAAGCTAAATTCAGAAAAACGTCTAACCTGTGTGGGAAAATAAATTGTGTAGGCCAAATAATGGTGTGAGTAATTACATTAACAAAGAGAAATGAGGTGTTTTAAATTGAAATGAAAAAGTAACGCCTAAGCATTTATGCAATTATCCACCACTTTAACTTCAACAAATTCTCCAAATTTGAGGACTTTAATTCTAATTAACGTCATAATAATTTCAGTGAAATTCAACTGCCCATCTCTACCGTTTGTAGATTACTACCTAAAGCATGACCAAGACAAAACATCATTTACTGGAGAGGAAATGAGGGTACTTGCAGGCCCTTAACGCGCGGTCCACTGGCTATCAAGCTGAGCACCGAAACGTCCATGAGAAGAAAGCTTTTCCCGCAGAGACCTGAGAGGCAGTTTAGTGTGTCCGCTCCTACACACCTTATTTCCTTGACTAACAGTAGGAATCCCCACTGATTCAATAAGGGATCTTTTCTTTCTTTATTGGGACAGGGGAAGGGAGTAATAAAACTACCCCCATTAAATACAGAATTCAATCCTTTATAAAGAACCATGCTGTTTTCAGCAATATTAAGACGGAAAATGCATCTCAGATGGAGGAAATATGTTAATTTAAAAACTTAAATAGGAATGGTAATGAATAATATTTCAGAGATGAGCAAGCAATATGTCAGCTGAGATCTTCCTTCCCAAGAGGCAGTCATGTCCGTGGACTATAACCCTGGAGAGGCCATCCTATGACAGAGGCAAAAGTAAACCGTAAGAAAGCCCTGGCTTCCTGACCTCTATTTTTTCTCAACTGTAACACCATTGAACTTGTCACAGAATAACTGCAGTTTAAACTGAGTTTCTATATATGACTACCTCAGTGGTTGTGCTTTTTTTTTAAAGGAAATATTTTTATAATATTCAAACATATTTTTGGTAATATGACTGAAACTCAGCAAATCAACCAGCCTTTGTAACACAAATATTAGTCTGATTTACTTCAAGGCTTTTCTTTTCCCAGTGCTAATTCTTGAGGGCATCTCCAAGCTAATGACACAGTTGCTCTACCAATTCACTATCAAAAAGCCTAGGCGTGGCCTATCCATAGGCCATACACTCTCACTTTCTCTTTCTGTCTACACAAGAGGGAGTAAAAAAGAAGCCTGAAAGAGTACAAATGCCTGGGTATCTTTTCAACAATCAGGAAAAGGAAAGGGAGAACAAAGTAGATATTAATTCAAAGTACAAAAAGCAAGCCTCCCTCATACACATCTCATTTTGATGATGTACCGCCTCCTTAAGAGGGATGCTTGGTGCAGGTAGTAGAAGGTACCATTTTTCAGGTAAGAAAACTGATGTTGAAAAGGGGTTATAAGACACAGATTAATTAAGTACTAGGTTTAGTGTTTGCACCCACCTCTTCTTCCTTATAAGAAATGACTCAAGAGGTTCTTTTAAATTGGGGGATGAGGGCAACCTTGTTTATTGCTTAATATGCATTATTTTAATAAATAATTACATTAATAATCTTACCATTTCTATGTAGGTAAATTTGACATACAATAAACTACACATATTTAAAGTGTGCAGGCCAGGCACGGTGGCTCATGCCTGTAATCCTAGCACTCTGGGAGGCCAAGGTGGGGTGGGGAGGATTGCTTGAGCTCAGGAGTTTGAGACCAGCCTGAACAAGGGCAAGACCCCGTCTCTAATATTAATATGAATAGAAAATATGAGCCAGGTGACTAAACAAAGAAAAAAGACAATCAGCCGGCGTGGCGGCATGAGCCTGTAGTCCCAGCTACTTGGGAGGCTGAGATAGGAGGATCGCTTGAGCCCAGGAGTTGGAGGTTGCTGTGAGCTAGGCTGATGTCACAGCACTGCAGCCCCGGCAACAGAGTGAGACTCTGTCTCCAAAAAAAAAAAGTGCAATTTGGTGAGCATTGATGTGTGAAACCATTGCCATAATCATAATGTCCATATCCATCACCCCCAAAACTTTCCCTGTGTCTCTTTGTCATCTATGCCTGCAGTCCCTGTGGTACCCCGAGCACAGTTTACAGGCAACTACTTTCTTTCACTATAAATTAGTATTCATGATAAATTTGTTTTCAAGAATTTTATATAAGTGAAACCATAGAGTATGTACTCTTTTTGTCTGACTTTTCTATGCACACTGTAGAGTGCCATGAATAGTTCATTCCTGGCCGGGCGCAGTGGCTGATGCCTATAATCCTAGCACTCTGTGAGGCCGAAGTGGGCCAATCATTTGAGCTCAGGAGTTCGAGACCAGCCTGAGCAAGAGTGAAACCCCGTCTCTTTACTAAAAAAAAATAGAAAGAAATTAGTTGGTCAACTAGAAATATATATACATATATATATATATATATATATATATATATATATAAATAAGCCAGGCATGGTGGCACATGCTTGTAGTCCCAGCTACTCGGGAGACTGAGGCAGGAGGATTGCCTGAGCCCAGGAGTTTCAGGTTGTTGTGAGCTAGGCTGACACCATGCACTGTAGCCCAGGCAACAGAGTGAGATTCTGTCTCAAAAGAAAAAAAAAAAAAAGTTCATTCCTTTTTATTGCTGAGTATGATTCCATGGACTCCATGCTTTGCCAGCTGCTCCCTATGAGGCCATGACCATCGAGGGGGACAGGGGGAGACAGAAAGGCTGGACAAGAGAGAAGAGACTTGCTTTTTCTAATTTGCTTCTTGTCCTCATTCACAACACAAGTTTCTAACTCTGATAGGGAAAGCGTAACATCAGAACTCATAAATAATGAACTAATGCCTTAAATTTCATTATTACTCCAAGTATTTATTATGGCTGGTTCAACCAAAAGAACCTTAAACGGTAGCAAAATTAAGAGTGATAAAATGTGTTGCCTATTTTTTCTAGTCTAGATAAAGATAAGCTTAGGCTGAAAGCACAGAAGGAAGAAAACACACCATTGATATGAAAGGCCCTCTTTGCCTCTCTAACACCCAAGTGTGAAAAGTCTGGTAATGTGGACTCCAGTAGGGTTAAAACAAAAATCAACCAACCAAACAGAAAGCCGAATTGCAGAAATCAAGCTTAGGTTTGTGAAAGCAGAGGCTGGGAAGTTAGAGATTCCACAAGAGATGAGAGTGGAGCCCAGAGGACATCCAACCCCCACCCCTCAGCTGTCCTTTCCCAGGCACAGCTAAGCGTGCCCTTGCCCAACACAGACAAAGCAGTTCATTGTGAAAACGCAGCTGAGGTGTAACCTAAAGGCAAGGGACAAGCAGAGGCCAAGATAGGGTAGCGGCCTTTCAATTAAGGTCCTAGGGTATGGGTGGAAGTTTCTTGCTATAAAAGAGAAATTCCCAGGCTCAGAAAGGATGACCAGGCAAGGTGTCTGGCTATGGTCAGTGCAAACAGAACTGACCATTAGCAAATAGACTGGTTAATTTTTAAGGGAACTGATTTGCCAAAGAAACCACAAAAACCTGCTGAATGTCTATGTCAATGGTTCTTAAACAAGAGAGTATATCAGATTTTCTGGGAATTCTTATCAAAGCACAGATTGCTGGACCTCATATTCTGATTTAGGTGGTCTGAAAAATTTGGGAGGTCCCCAAAATTTGCCATCCAGGTGACGTAAATGCTGCTGGTCCTGGGACCACACTAAAAACCACTGTTCCAAGGCAACCTGACCTCTCTCCCATCCAACCTCACATTAATGATAACAGGGCTGCTAGAAGTTGCTGTCCCCAAATGAATGGTCCTTCCCAAAGGCCAGCTCAGATGTGGCATGGAAGACAAGGAAAAAGGAGACATTCTCAGAGGAAAAAAAAAAATCAGTTGTTATCAAATATGCTAAGAAATTAAGAAATTAGCTTCCTGCCAAGTACAGAGAGTACTTAGCATTCCTAGATTATGAAAGAATGACCAATGCATGTTATTTTCTATGATCCTTTTAAAATGGAAATTTTTATTGCAATCATGTTGCTCTTGCTCCAGCATTATGAATAGACATACATGATTTATTCTTTAGCTATAAGTTGGAAGATCATGAAAAGCTACATCAGACCTGAGAGATACGACTAGCTATCACCCAGAGATCTTGTTCTTGGAACAAGAACAAGAGCACTTTGAGTGCTCCTGTTCAGGGAGGTAGTAAGAGTGTTTGTTTAAAGAGCAAGTTTTAGTTAGGAATTTGTATGGGAAGAAGGATGTGTATGGATGTTTGGGAGCAAGAGGGGTGAACTATAGTGCATATTGCTAGATTCCTCCTCAGCGCTTATCTCTACTCTCTTTCCTAAAAAAAAAAAAACTGATTTTGTTGAGAAATCTATTCTTCTCTCTTGCAATCCATAAAGTGCAAGGGAAAGTAATCCTAGCACCAGTTCTAGAGTAGAGCATTATTAATCAAAGGGAAATCCCTTTTCCTTTTCCAATAAATGCTTAGTTCAGAAACTCAGACCTAATCTGCATATAGCATTCTCATCAAAATAGGAATTAGTTCAGAAATGCACATGAGATAAAATTCCTATCAATGAAATGTGCTGAGGATTTTGGGGAAAACTTTGCTCATAAAATGGAGTCCTTTCCTTTTAGATATCATGACAAGTTTGCACTCAGGACCATTTGATTCTCAGACTAAAAGCCAGAGGCGGTATAGCCAAGGAAATCACAGGAAAATGTGGCCAAGATACTGGATTAAGGTGCACTTCTTAACTTCAAGTTATACAAGTCATTATATTTCATTATCGTTAGGTTATCTATAACCTGCAGCTGAAATATATAAGTCTAGAACTTATGAAGAGCTTCAAAGAACGAACTAAATGGTGTTGACCGCAACAATTTTATATCCTCCTTAACCTGAACAATTATCTTTGCATTTGCAATCTTTCTAGGTGCCAACTTTAAGAAATACCTTGTATTGAGTCATATGAAATTTATAAAAGGAATAGATAGTTGCTGACCTAAAACTAGAAAAGTATGATAAGACAGACAAAATATAGAGACTCTATAAAATAGATTGCACAGGGAATTTGTTAGGTTTCTGAATTCTGTGTTTTGCTAAGACTCAAACATAAGAAAAAAATGAGAGTTAGAAAGAACCTCAAAACGTACATATTTATAGTTCAACCTTCTTATTTTTCAAATAAGAAATGGAGATCAAGTGATTCAGCTAATTAATTTGAAGACACAAAACACAGGTTTTTTGAAATGCTGTTTAACACTTCCAACCAATGCATCTCAGCCCTTTTTCCTGGTCAAAGACAACAATGAGATATGCCCCAGTCCCACCAACAACAGTAATCCTTAATAGGAAGAGAGGAGAGTGGAGAAGGGGGAGGGGGGTCATTACCAGTGCTGCCAGGGGAGACAACTTCTTTCACTGTGACCTGTTCCTTTAGATGTTATATCCAATTTTCTGTTAGTTCATATTGGATTTTAAAATTTGGTCCTCAAACATATGATTCTAAAATTTATTTAAAACTTTTTATGAAACACACTATACAAATTCTATTTTTTTTTTTTTTTTTTTTGAGACAGAGTCTCACTCTGTTGCCCGGACTAGAGTGCCGTGGCGTCAGCCTAGCTCACAGCAACCTCCAACTCCTGGGTTCAAGCAATCCTCCTGTCTCAGCCTCCCAAGTAGCTGGGACTACAGGCACACACCACCACGCCTGGCTAACGTTTTTCTATTTTTAGTTGTTTGGCTAATTTCTTTCTATTTATAGTAGAGACAGGGTCTCACTCCTGCTCAGGCTGGTCTCGAACTCCTGACCTCGAGCGATCCACCTGCCTCGGCCTCCCAGAGTGCTAGGATAACAGGCATGAGCCACCGCGCCTGGCTCATACAAATTCTTTTACCTTAGGAAACAGAGTATAATGAATGGAATCTTGAATAATAGCTCAGATTATTGTTCTCAACTTCACATAATCTTTGTAAAGTGCTATAAAAGTACAGGATAAAATATATTGTTGCACTTTTGTTTGTAACTGGCTTACTTTTATTAATTTGAAAAAAGTAAGAAGGGAGTCATACCTGTATAAATTTTTTTTTGATAGTCATCATTCTAAAGTTTATGTTCAAAAAAGGTGCAGCTATAATAATGTAACTGATAGATAATAATCTATTTTAAAGTAAACAACTCTACAGTAAAATCCATTTACATAAATTATCATATTCACATTGAAAATAGTTGATCAAAATACCAAAACAGGCACACAGTAGTGTTTCTAGACCTTTATCTCTTCCATGATTCTGAGAAATCAAAATTATTTTTTTTAATTTTGATATAATTTTCATTTCACAGCCACTTCTCCTCATACTCCAGCACATATATTGGGTTATAACAACACCATTCTCTTTACACACAGGTTCATAGCTATAGGTTGACCATTTAACCAAAATTATTCCCAAGGGATTTTTAAATGGAACTTTCCTATGTTGCAACAAAACTTTACAAACAAACAAACACAGACACTACAGAGAATCCCCAACACAAAATGGCTGTGTTCCCATGGCGGACCAAACAGGAACCACGAAATGAGAACCGAATTCTCCTAAACCAAAGGGGATAAATCAAGAACCAAATTCTCTCAGACAAAAGAACCAACATCTCCCAATACCCCATAGTTCCCTGGGAACTGCAAATGAGCTCAATCCAAACTAGGTTCCCTAGTTTCACTCAACCTCTTGACTTCCCACCCCAAGTTGGCGCCTCAAAGTAAATCCAACAGGGAGGTCTGAAACCCCCTCATATGGGTGGAAATAGGGTCTTGGCATCCAGGTTAACTTTACCTACAAATAGCAATGGCTGCTGCAATGCTTCCCAAGTTTCCTTCCTTCCCCTCAATTCAGTTCAGGTTGGTGAGAGCTGCATCCATTAAGGGAGAAAGAAATAGGACCTCCCTGGAGCTAAACAGGCCCTGGCAGCTTCTGGGAGAATCCCTTTCTTTCTTACCGAAAAAGGTGATGCTCTTGCCCATAGCTTGACCTGTAGCTGTTCCCTGCCTCTTCCAGCAGTTGCAGGGTGCCATTCCACCAGGGTGCCACCAATAAGCCCACCCAGGGACACCATATCTGTTACAGAAAGCTCAGCACTTGTCTTTGAGGTCGTATCAGAAGAATGAGGACACACGGTTTGAAGAGAAGAAAAGAGGAGTTTATTAATTTGTCAGCAAATGAGGAGGATGGAGACTATGTCTAAAAATGCCATCATCCTAGAAATCAAAATTATTAATGCTAGTCCACTTCCATAATCTCAATATAGAAGGACCTCAGATAAAATATTTGATGCTACTTTTTGTTTTGTCATTTCAGTATTTTGAAGAGCTTGATAAATAATACTGTTTTTCAAGATTCCTGCACACAAGATTCTACCTAATCCTAGAGTTACCTATTTTGATGTTAACCTATATGACTAACTTCGAATGCCTTGCATTGCATCTACCTAGGAAAGTTTTGGTGAAATAAGGAAATAAGTAAATAGGCCTAATATAACTAATATCTGTACTATTCATTGTATTAAGTATGCAGGAATGGAAAGGAATCTGTTAAGGACTAAATACCAGAACAGATCACTTTAAGGCTTTAATGAAATCTGATGACCAATTCTCAAGAAAAATATACGGACAGTGGGAATGTAAAATGGTGTACAGCTGCTGTGGAAAACAGTATGGCAGACCCTTACAAAAATCAAACATATAATTACCATATTATTCAGCATTTCTATTTCTGGTGAAATACACAAAAGAATCAAAACTAGGGGCTTAAACAAGTATTTGTACAGCGAGGACCTTAGCAGACATTATTCACAATAGCCAAAATATGGAAGCAACCCAAATGTCAACTGACAGATGTATCCATAAAAAAAATGTGGTATATATTAATATATACAATGGAATATCATTTAGTCTTACAAAATGAAATCTAGCTGGGCACGGTGGCTCACACCTGTAATCCTGGCACTTTGAGAGGCCAAGGCAGGAGGATCACTTGAAGCCAATAGTTCAAGACCAGCCTGAGTTTTCTAAAAATAGAAAAAATTAGCTGGGCATGGTGGCACATGTCTATACTCCCAGCTACTTGGCAGGCTGAGGAAAAAGGACCACTTGAGCCCAGGAGTTTGAGATCCCAGGTGCCAAAAAGACTGGAGACCATAGTGTTACGACACAGAAGAATCTTGGTAACATTATGCTAAGTGAAAAAAGCCAGTCACAAAATGACAGATAACGTATGATTCTCCTTTTATGAAGTGCCTAGAGAAGTCAAGTTCATAGAGGCAGAGAGTAGAATGGTGGTTGCCAGGGGCTGAGGGGAAGAGGGAATAGGGAGTATTTGTTTAATGAGCGCAGAGTTTCAGTTTGAGAAGATGGAGAAGTTCTGGAGATGGATGGTGGTGATGGTTGTACAACAATATGAATGTACTTAATCCCATTTAACTGTATACTTAAAAATGGTTAAAAAGGTCAACTTTATATAATGTATATTTTACCACAATAAAAAAACAAAAGAATAAAAGACTGGTTAATGATATCAATGCATCATAAAAGACTCAAGAGGAAAATGAAATTCTATGATTTCAAAAGTTCACTGATCACCTAAAGATCGTCAGTGAAACCAAAGTTATAAATGCCTGTTGAATTTCAACACAAATATAATGAAACAGGCATCACAGTACTTTTTGTGTTAATTAGTTTGTGAAATTAGTTTCGTATTACCCCTGTAACGATTGCCAACTAAATCCCATGCCTAAATAAAAGTTTATTAAAACAGCAGAAATTGTCCTCACTATTCTGAAGTTGTCTTTCCCACACTAAAATAGAGCAACAGCAATTCCACATTTGTTGTTTGTATTTCATCACTGTTTTCAGACAGAACAAGAGATCTGCTGCCTACACACCATTTCTCAGCATCAACACCCATTTTCTTATGCAATTTTAAGTTCTGTTGGCAGGTTAAAGACATTTTTTCCAACCACAAACAAAAACTTCTTTTGATACTCAAAGTGAATGTTCAAGGAAATGTTCCCAATAAAAAAAGACTATTTAAAACAATAACGTGGAAGTATATCAACAGTCTTAAGAAAATAAGAGGTAACTCAATGAAAACTTCAGTTCTGGATATAAGACATATAACTTTATAGTTATATGTCTTATATGTAAAACTTTATAGTTACCTCATTGAAAAATTACCTATCTTTACATCTCCATTTAGGAACTTAGCAAATGTTAAAAGAACACAGAATGCTGAAAAAAAAAAAAGGCAAAACACATTACTTAGTCTTCCATGCACCTCTAGGAACAACTTTTTTTTAATGTTTAAAACACTACTTTACAAAAGCCCTTGATAACGAAAAAGTGTTTAGCTTCAATTGTTCATTTCTTAAGAGTTACAGAAAACAAACTTCTACTGGAAGTTTTTACCTTAAAAAACTTAAATCCTCATGTGTATTTTTAATATCTCATAATAAAGATTTCTTTATTGTTGTTTAAAATAACCATTTGTAAAATTAGACAATCACAAAGATGAACAATGATAGCTAAGACTTATACAGTACAAACAGGACAGTGTCAGAGACTATTATAAGCACTTTACATATATTACTTAAGTTAATCCTGAAAACAAGTCTGTGAGGTAGGTACTATTATTCCCTATTTTACAGAGATGAAACTGAGGCATGGAGACATAAAGTGATTTGACAAATATCACAAACATCACACAGCCAGTTAAGTGGTGGAGCCTAGACAGTCTGACTCCAACATCCATGCTCTTAACCATTACACATACCTGTCATAACATATTGGAGAAATAAAGATGATTTTGATAATGTAGAACATACTCTTTAATAACAATATAAAATGTGTCAGTTTTCTTTTTGTCATACTATTAATGGTTTTGTTTGTTTTTTAACTATCAGCCACTGTAGCGGAAGAGTGTAATTCACAGCACTAAATACACTGATAAAATTTAGATTTTTGCTGTCCGTGACCACGGAGAAGGAAAGCCACAGAAATTAAGGCTTAATTGTTTTAAATCTTTTGCTAATCCTGCAATCAATATACAAGCATAAAAACAAAGCCAACAGGACTGGTAGTTTGCTCAACAAAGAAATAAATGTATCGATCTATAAGGAAATGAAAAGTGCAAGTGACAAATCAGAACTTTTATAAACAGATATGCAATTGAAATTTTCAACATATTAGAGTCAAGATGTTGAGGTGTAGGTAAATTGTCCAAAATAATTAGAGGTTTAGAGGAAGGGCAGAGTTCATGGTTAAGTATGACTCACAGGCATCTCACAGCAAAACAAAAACCACCAGACGTTTATCTCTTAAAAACAAAAGACACTGAGTCTGGCACCAGCCTGCAAAGCAAGAAATACCATGTGCGAGTCATACACTCGTGTGCCATTTAAAAATAAAAACGAGAGATAGGCACATGATGAGTAATGGCTTCTAAACCTGACCTCTCTGAAATATACAAGTCCATTTATAACCTCCAAAAAAAGTTTCAAAACACCTGAAAATAGCAAATTTCACAAAACAAGAAAGAAAAACTAAAAACACATTTTATAAGTCAGAGGATAAAACATTACAGTAAGAAGTTACTGTGTTTAGAAAGAAAAAAACTAAAAAGATTTTTATCACACTGACTGTATTCATTGCGTGGGTTCCCTCCTCCCTGTATTAACGTGAACTCACTGAGGTCAACCATTCTCCTTAAATCACCTAGGTTGAGTCCACTGTATGGAGAACTGACTTCTGCTTAGAGAAATTGTTCCTCAAAACTCCAGTTTCTACCTCGGAGGAGAAAAGCTGTGGTTAGTCTAAAAGATTGCTACGTCTATTTAAACATGCATTCTCTTTGAAGAGTACATGATATAATTACATGTAGCAAGAACACTTCCTATGGGACCAAATTTGGTCCTATCTGTGAGTGAAGAGAAAGTAGCTGCTCTCCTGAAAATGAAATATAATGTAATGTAATGTAATGCAGTAATCTCCCCAAAATGATCTAATAAAAAATAGAATGGAGAAGAGATATAAACCCAATAAAGAAATGCCATAACCATAAGACTGCAGGGGGACTAGGGACCTGTCTATGTAGCTTGCCCATATTTGGAAGTTGGCAATATTTTATTAAATCACAACTAACAATCAACTTGGGTTAATATCTGGAAACTGGGATCATTTAAAATGCATTAATTACACTCATATTGTCAGCAACAGTTTTTAAAGTAATTACAGTAAATACCGCCTGTCACTAAGGGATATGCTTTCATGTCACAAGCACTGCCAAGAAGAATCAAGACGTACTTTAAAGTTCATGAGAGCTGTTCTAAAAGCATAGAGTACGATGGAATATTATAACTTATAAGTGAAGTACAAAAAAAGGAAACGCTACAAAAGTTTCTAAACATGCTCTATTTTTGTCTGTATCTTTTCTTTGACCAGTAACAATCCTTCACAAACCAGTACCAGTCCACATTTTGAACAGCGTTGATTTATAGCTCTTCCTGCTTAGCTTCTCAATTCCAACACCTGAGAATCCTGTAGTCTCAACAGAACCCAGTTTGAAAACCTTGGGCTTATTAAACCAAGTTCAAACTTATTATATCGTTGTTTAACTCATACATTCCACACACAATTACTAGGCATATAAAGTGTGTATGGGGAATACAAAAGTGATTAAACTACAATAATAAAAAAGAAAATGATTTGAGAGAAGAAGATGAAAAGGAACAAAAATAAAGGAAGGAGAACCAGAAGAGGAGCTACCTGGAAGCTAAGGGAAAGTGTTAAAGATGAAGAAGTCATCAACAATCTCAGATCCTGCCAAGAGGTCAAGATTTGGTACATCTCTCTCCAGCCTACTCGTTAGAAGAGTTAGTAAGAAACAGCAGAAATAGAAATATAAATTCAACTAGAATTATTAATTAACTATGACCTATCTGCTAGAAAGTTGTAGCTAATGTATCTTGCTTATTTTTACTAATTATCACAAACACACCATTTTCACAGTTGAGAGTTTCTTAAATAGAAATAACTGAATGAACCATAGCACTCCTTCTAGAGAGATTCCTCTAATAAAAATGTTATACTTGTATGTGCCTCTTAACAAGAGGTTGTAACATGGCCTTCATAATCCCACCTCCTGGAATTCATGCCCTTGTGTAATCCCATCCCCTAAAGTGCAGACGGGATTTATAATTTGCTTCTACGCAATAAAATATGGCAAAGGTGATAAGATGTCACTTGCATGATTATGTTATATAAGACTGCAACATCTGACTAGCAAGGAAACTCTCCTTTGCTGGCGTTGCAGAAGCTGCCACGTTGTAGGCTGCCCTATGGAGCAGGCCACATGGCAAGGAACTGAGTGAGGGCCTCTGATTGACAGCCAACAAGAAACTGAAGGTCTCAATCCAGCAGCCTATAAGGAATTAAATGCTCCCAACAACCATGTGAGCTTGGAAGAGGTCCCTCCTCTAGTCAAGCCTTCACATGAGACCCCTACTCTTTGACTGCAGCCTGGCAGAGGACCCTACACATGCCCAGACTCCTGACTCACAGCACATGGTAAATGTGCTGTTTCAGGCAGCTGTGTCTGCAGTAATTCTGTTATACAGCAATAGATAACTAATACAGGGCCTCTAGATTTGTCAAACCATTCTACTTATATGATTACTTCGTGGTCAGAAGAACACAGTCCCTCTGACGGAGGTGCGAGAGGCTTCGCATCACTTTAGCTACACTGCAGCCTAGACCATCTAAAGCATTAGTGAGAGCAGTAGAAGCAGCGCAGCAATAAGGAACACAACGGCTTTGGAGGGTCTATCCCACACTTGAATCCACTTGCGGGTAGACTTACAGGGGATCTCTGAACTCCCAACAGTAACCGCACATCTTGGCCAACCACAAAAATACCTTAAAGCAGTTTTCTAAACTGTGAGTTATCAGCATTTTATTTTTTAATTATTAAAATAGATGAAAAAATATTAGAATGCACCATATATAAACATTTATTATTCAATTCAATTCTGTAACTATTGAGGACTCTGTACAAAACAGTATGTCATCATAAGAATCTAATGGGGTGGAATAAGACAAGCACACAGGTAACTCTATGCAAGGAAATATGACAAGGATGATAGGAATGGCCAAATCTAGGGAGGAAACAACCATAACTGGAACCAGAAAAGCCTTCATAAAGGAGACAGCATTTTACACAGGCCTTGACTAAGAGGCAGAATTTCACATACAGATAACCAGGAATGACACTCTCTCTTCAGAAGGTGACAAACTGCTGTGCGTGTGTGTGTGTGTGTGTGTGTGTGAGAGAGAGAGAGAGAGAGAGAGAGAGAGAGAATGAGAATGAATATGAATGTAAGTATGAGTATAAAAGAGATTTTAAGATACAGTCAGGCTGGAGAGGAGATTGAACACCAGGCTGAGAAGTTTGCAATTTATTATAAATCCATAGCAAAATTTTAAACACACTGGGTTAGAGAAAATGGTGCTGGTTGCCATTTGGCCTGGTGTTGCATGATTCAAGAACTGTTTATCTGAGAAGCAACCCTTGGGCTAGACTTATGTTGTGCCATATTGTGATTATGAAGTGTGGAACCAAATGGAGGCCTAAAATATTTGGTGATTTCAACTTGATTAATCAATTAAAGAAATTCCTTTTCATGTTCTGTAAATAAACCAATTCAGTAGAGAGAAGTCTATATTGATTCATAACTAAATAGATTCTTGTTGTCCAATATTTGCTTTCATCAATATTATTTCATCATAACAACTTTTCAGGTGGTATTATGATTTGTACTGTAAAATATATAACACTAAAAACTCAGTATAATGTTCTATATCAGGGGCTAGCAGGCTGTGCCTATAAAGAGCCAGAGAGCAAATATTTCAGGTTTTGAGGACCATTCATTTTTGTTACAACTACCCAACTCTGTTGTTGCAGAGCAAAAGTAGTCATAGATAGTATATAAATGAATGAGCACGGGGCTGTGTTGCAATTAAATTTTATTTACAAAAACAGGCAATGGGCTGGGTTTGGCCCATGAGCCATGGTTGGCTGACCTCTACTCTATATTTTCTTCCATTAATTTACTTTCATATAAAAGAGTAAAACGTAACTCTTTTCTGCAGATTGGCCTTATAATGATATAATGATGTCAATTTTTATGGAGGTTGTATTGTATCTCAGGTACCAAGTTAGGTTTATTGCCTCTCATCTATTAGAATAACTTCCAGAAATGGATGAAAACATCTAAAAGAAAATCCTGTCAGCTTTGTCTTCAAAATACACCCCAAATCCAACCTCTTGTCACCTCCTCCATCAGCACTTGAGCCATCCATTCAGCAAATACCTACGGAGCACACACTCTGTGCCAGGCTCTGTTCGAGGTGCCTGGGATACATCACAGAGGAAACCAGAAAAATCCCTACCCTTGAGGAGCAAGTTCTGGAGAGTGATAAATGTCAATGAACAATAAACCTAATAAATAAGCGATACAATATATTAGAGAGTAATAAGTGCTATGAAGAAAAGAAAGAGAGAAAAGTAACCAGACTCGGGCATGTCAGGCAATGAGGGGAATGGTAATCTTTAATAGCGTGGCCAGGGTAGGCCTGGGACATCTGGAAGAAGCGTGCTCCAGGCAGCAATCCTCCAGAGCTACGGCCCCCCATCCCCGGGCTGTGGACGGGCACCAGTTCGTGGCCTGTTAGGAACCAGGCCGCAGCTGTGCCTCATCGCACCACCGAAGCAAACCTAACTAAGGTCTGACCTGAGGATTTTTTTTTTCTGTGGAATGCTGTCATTGAGCTCCACCCTGATTTGATTATACCTCAAGAGCAGAAAAATTGTCAGAAAAAAACCCAAATCATCTGCTGTATATTTGTTTGCTGGTCTTCAAAGGCACTCAGAATTCAGAGGGTCGAGTCATGCATGCATTATGAATGAATGCGTTTCCAATGGTAACTGGGAGCCAGGAACTGGACCCCAGGGTTCTCTCCTAGAGGACAGGGTGGGGGGAGGGTCGTATCGCACATTTTCCTCCACCCTGGGGTAGCAAGGAAGGAATCCTGCAAATTAAATATCTCATCCCCATATTTGCACCCAGAAGAGAGATGCAGGGGGAAATTTTCTTCTATTTGAAACAAGCCAAGATAAACGCTGAAATAAAGACTAGTAAAAATAAAAATCTAGTCAGAACACATCAGAACTTGACAAGAAAATCTTGCATGAGTTTCTCCCCATACTTGTTAATTTGGTGCCTTTGTTTAAGCAAAGATTGGGTCTCTATTTTACAGCTACAGAGCATGCAGCATCACCACGAGAGGAAAAGGGAGGGAAAAAAAAAAAAGCCAGAACAGACAGAGCACACCACCACCTGAGCTCAGCCTCCCCGACTCCCTTACATGGAAAACTTGTCTTCCATGAAACCTAGGAACTGGGCTGCACAGCAGGAGGTGAGCAGCAGGCGAGCAAAGCTTCCCATCGCCCGCATCACCACCTGAGCTCTGCCTCCTGCCACTCCTGTCTGTGGAAAAACTGTCTTCCATGAAACTGGTTCCTAGTGCCAAAAAGGTTGGGGACCACTGTTCCAGAAGAGGGGCTCAAACTAGGGTGCTGTTTCCACCATCTCTCACCTGGACTGTGAAAGAAGCATTTGATTGTCTCTTCTGACTCCACTACAGGATTTTCTCCACACAGCAGCCAAACAATACTTCTAAAATATTCTCATGCCAACTCCTACTGCATGGTGAATAAAATCCAAAGTATGAGCTGATTCCTGATTGCCTTCCAGTCTCATTTCACGCTGTTTTTCCCTCATAACCCTCTGCTCATAGAGGCTTCCTTGCTTTTCCATTCTAAGGCCTTTTGCCTCTGCCTGAGACACTCTTCTCCAGATAACCTCATGGATCTCTCACTCACTTCCTTCCTATGTCAGACCAAACATCAGTACCTCACAGGCCATCCCTAAAATGTCTCCATCCAAAATAGCACTACATCTCCTCAGCCTGCTTTCCCAAGGTCACACAGTGAAAGAGCGGCCATGCCAGGACTTGAACTTGAGACTGTTGGACACCAGGGCCAACACTTCTCACTAAATAGCCTCTTAAGGCATGTCTGTATGGAAGTGGAACTAGAGAAGTCATTAATAAATCTACACACATGATACAGCCCTGTCTGTATCATGTGTGGCTGTATCAGTTTAAGAGCAAGTCAGCCTGGTGGTTAAGAACACCAGCCTGGTATTAGCTTTATAACCTTAAGCAAATAAATTACTTAATCATTATTTGCCTCATCTATAAATTCATAATAATATGATCCCTTAACCTTACAGGTTGATGGGAAGAATAAACATCTACAAATTACTTAGAAAAAGACTGAAACAGTGTAAGTACTCATCAAGTGTTTATTATTGTTGTTATTATTATTAGAGGGGAATGGCTTCCAGGCATGAAAACTTGACTCCAACCAGACAGAATGTACTGACATAACCACAGGTAGCAAAAGGAGTGAAGGTGTGATTAGAGTCAGAGTTTACACCCTCTCCTGCCAGCACTATGGCAATCCTTGCGTGGAAAGAACGGTGGGAGGAGACAATGCTGCCTACACACTTGCAGGCCCATGACCCTGTGTCTACTTTAGGGGATTCTGGGAAGCACTGAGAGGAAGCAAGAAGACACTCTAGGAGAGAATCTACTGGTCCCAGTGACAGGCTATGCACTAGACTTTGGCCATGTGAAATGGTGTCCTAATCCTACAGGAGTTCCAGGTAGAGGAAGCCTCTTCTAGGTGGGGCAGTGAGGATTACCAAGCAGCCTCCATGTCTGTGAGAAGCATCACTGATGGGGTTGGCACTGCTCTCAGGCTTCTAGCTGAGGGTGTGGCCCACAAGATAACTCCTTAAATATCTAACAAAATAACTAAAAATTTTTGACATCACAGTTACTGCTTTCTTCCTATTTCTATAATGAAAATCCATTTGTAAAGTAGAATACAAAGAAATTCATATACATTTTAAAATATCTTCATTCTTTGCATTTATTCTCAAGTATAGAAAAGAGTCTCAATTGTTTACTGATCAAAGCTCTTAATATAGCATAAGAGGCATGTGTATAATGATTTTTAGATTACTTCATGCCTGAATACCTGGTCACCTTAGGATAACATCGAATTGGATAATTTTTTTCAGTCACTACAGGTGTGCAGCAAACTTCAATCATCAGTTTGGCCACCAGAATATAGGAGACAAAGCCTTAAATGAATAGAAGCAAAAAACACATTTTGCCAAAAACAATTAATATGTTTCATCTTTTAAAAGATGAATAACTATATTCACAGTGGCTCAGTCAGAAGAAACCTATAAGGCACATAGCTGAGATTCTCCAAAAATAAACTCTGAGTGTGGTGGCTCACACGTGCAATCCAGAAGTCTGGGAGGTCAAGGTAGGAGGATCACCTGAGGCCAGGAGTTTGAGACTACTCTTCGCAACATAGTGAGACCCCATCTCTACAAAGAGTTAAAAAAAATTAGCCAGGCGTGGTGGCGTGTGCCTGTAGTCCCACCTACTCGGAATTCTGAGGTGGGAGGATCCCTTGAGCCCAGGAATTTGAGGCTGCAGTGAACTATGACCATGTCACTGCATTCCAGCCTGGGTGACAGAGTGACACCCTGCCTGAAAAAAACAAAAAACTACTGATTATTTTGTCTATCCAAGTAAGAGAGATGTTTGCTAAAAACACAGCTAAAATTTTTTAGGATATCCCGGAAGACTGTCGTCTTGTCAAAAACTATTCACTAATATAGGTCAAAAAAATATATTCTAGATAAGCATTTAAGCTCACAAAACATGGGAAAATAAAGCAGCAGAAATTAAATCAAAGTTTTACAATAATGTACGCTAGCTACATGGAAGGGGAAAAAATACCCTATGAAAATGGTATTCTTAGAAATTGTTCTTAACAACCAGATCAAGTGAGTACCTTGTGAAACAAAAATAACTCTAGTTCAATGAAACGACTATTTTAATTTAAAGCATAAATCAACCAAGCACTCGCATCATCCATGAACTAATGAAACATTCCTATACTAGTCAGTAACATACTGGTTAAAATTTTAAAAGCTTTAAAGCATTCTGTACAACCTAAATTCTAAACATAATGCAATCATCAAAATGTGTCACAAGAGAGTGAGCAGAGAACCTCCCTCCCTGCTCTCCAGGGTACCACATCATGTCACTACGACTTTATAGTAATAGAGCAATTTAAAAAAAAATATGTACCATATTGGCATAGCTTAATATATTTATAAAATTTTTAGTATGAAATCTTAAATGTTTTCTTAAATTTAATGAATCTGTTCTAATAAAACCTACTCTTTCACTATGAATGATGCATTATAAATTTTATGACTTAATTGGGCAATTAAGAAATCACATTTCTTTATTTTCAGTGGTGATAACATAGATCTATAATTTTTTAAAAGTAATTGATTTCAATTATAAAAGATACAAATGTAATGTTAGCTCAATTTTAATGGGAAGAATCTTATCACTTTTCTTCAAGACAAAACACTTAGACAAAAAAGATAATTGGTGGATACGGGATTCCTATTTATAATCTAGACAATCTAATAATGTTATAATAATTTGAGGTATTTGCTCCATAGTATATGAGTAATAGCTGAAGTGAAGATGTGAGACACAGTACATTATGATTGTTGAACAGTCATAGACTTCGACCCAGAAATATACTTTGAGTGAAGAAATCGCTAACGCCAGTTTGAGACATGTTATCAAAAAACCAAAATCTAGCCCTTGATTACGACAGTTTGACATCTGGTCCCACAAGACCAAATAAGAGATTGTGAAAGCTCTGAAATAAGTCAGCGTCATAGAGATGACTCACTATTTTGAGAAGAGAACCTTTGGGAACAGCTGATACCGTACTATGAAGCATAATGCAAATGAGCACTGGGTAAAGAGGACTGATGGGGACTGAGAGGGAGAGAAAGATCTGGAAGAGTTACAGCCTCTTTCTTCAGGAAGATGAGGCTTCTTTGAGAGCCAGGCACTTCAGGTTATAATCATGTTCCTGCAGCCTGCCATTATTCAGAAAAAGTATTCCATAGATCAAACAATTTTTTTTTCACAAAAACCCTATGATAAAAGTTCCTTGTTGATGTAAATCATAAAAACCCTTAGTAAATAATAGTAAATCTGTGCTTTCTTGGTTCACACCAAGCCGTTTAGACAAATGGTATGGTTTGGATGTTTGCTGGAGGTAAAGGACAACGTTATATTACTATTTCACTCTTCAAATGGTAATAATCAGTGAACTCTTTTCAGACATTTTAAAACTCTTAAAATTCCCCATATCATTTAATACAACATAAAAATTCAGTAGCATAAAAACATGACCCTGACCACTGACAGAGAACTTTTTTTAACCTATAATTTGCTATGAAGAGATAGTGCACGAAGGAAACTTTAAACAATTAAAAGAGAAAAACTAAGCAAAATTACACTTTAATTTTTAAAAATAGGTTGCCTTATAAAAGACTTTATAGAGGATGTTTATGTATGTTCCCTGTCTTTACACTGGGGCCTGCATGTACATATATTAATTTAAAAAAAGGAACAAGTGCTATAGGCAAAATACTGGGAGTTAAGGCCTGAGTTCTAGTTCCAATTATGCCAATAACTAGTGATATGATTTTGCTTTCATTTTTCTAATATTTAAAATGGGTGTAAGGCCTACCTTTCAGATAGTTTCAGGAGTTAAAGAAAAATAATATATGTAACACAGCACAGTATCCTCAAAGAATTTGAGGTCCTTTCCAACACCCTGCCCACCACATTCCCTATCTAAAACTAATTAAAATGCATAGTGTTAAACACAGCCACAACAATAACTATTTAATTTACCTCAACATTGAATAGCTACTGACTCTTGAGATAACAAAACCAGTAATGGAGGTGGTAGATAAAACATTAGTCTAAGAAGTAAGGAAGATAACTAAAGAGTTTTGTAGCCTATGTAAAAACCAGGATGGATATCAACAAAAGGCCAGGAATGGCTTGTTGTGTCACATCAAATAAAAACATTCAAGCCACCATTATTTTTTTTGCATTTTCTAATCCAATTTGATTACCTCTATTTGCTTTTTTATGATTCTTAATTTGGGTTTGAAAAAAATATATCACATTCATTTATTCTATTTACTTAAATATGTAATACAATTTATAATATAAATTATTTTCAATGTAAGAAAGAACATTCTCATTTAAAGATATCCAGAATATAAGTTCTAAGTAAATTTAATGAGCTCTGATTTTCTTTTCTATGAGGACACATTTTTAGGTCATGATGGAAATTTGTATTTATGGGTAAACTGTAAGTTTAACTAGCTGCTAGCACATCACAATGCTGATCTACTCTAGTACTGATTTTACCTAGCAGCAGACCCTAAAATTTACTTACAGAAATAAAGTACAAAGAAAGCTTTGAAATCAATAGTAGGGAAAATAACAACAGAACACTGTACTGGGTTGAATTGTATGCCTCCAAAATTCATATCTACTGGGAACCTGTGAATGTGAACTCATTGAGAAACAGGGTCTTAGAGATACAATCAAGTTAAGATGAGGCCAAATGGGAACAGAGTGGGACCCTAATCCAATATTGTTGTCCTTAAAAAAATAGGGAAATTTAGACACACATAAAGAGAAAAGAAGGGCACATGAATATGGACGCAGGGAATGGAGTTACGCTGCCAAAAGCCAAGGATCACCCAGGATCGCCAGCAAGCCACAGAAGCTAGAAAAGGCGCTCACCTTCTGCTATGCGGCGCAGTTCTTAACAGGCCACAGACTATACCAGTCCGTGGCCTGGATATTGGGTACCATAGGTGTAAAGGGAAACACAGAGAACAATGATCATGGAGTCCAGAAGTGTGTGTGTGTGTGTGTGTGTGTGTGTGTATACATTTTATATATATACAGTCAATTGATTATTGACAAAGTTCTAAGACAAGGGAAAAAGATTATCTTTCAACAAATTGGTGTTGGAGCAATTGTATAGCCATTTAAAAAAGAATGAACCTGACCTAATCGACATGCAAAAATTAACCAAAAATGGATAAGAGACCTAAATGTAAGAGCTAAAATTATAGAACTTCTAGGAAAAACAAACAAAAACAAAAAAACCAGGAGAAAATGTTAGTGGCCTTGGTTTAGATATACAACACAAAAAGTACAAATTCTTTTTTAAAATATGATAAACTGGACATCACCAAAATTTTAAACTGTTGGTTTTCAAAAACAATGTTAAGAAAATCCAAAGACAGGTCACATAATAGGAGAAAAATATTTGCAAAATATATATCCAATAACTAGTCTGTGTCAAACATATTTAAAAAAATCTGAACACTAAACAGTAAGCCAGGCAAGTCAATAAAAAAGGACAAAAGATTTGAACAGGAACTTAACCTAAAAAGGTATGTGGATGTTCAACATTATTAGTCATTAGAGAAATCCAAATTAAAACCATACTTTTATTTAACTTCCCTGATGTAAAGTAAAGAGAAAGAAAATAACAACCATAACAACCACCACCGCACCACACTGAGTTATAACTACACACCCACTATAATGGCTAACATTGACCATATTTACCCAAGAAAAATGAAAGCATATATTCACAGAAATATTAACAAATGACTGTTTAAAACAATTGCATTTGTAATCAGAAAACAGAATCAAACGAGGTATTCATCAGCAGGTGAATGGATAAACAAATTTGAGTCCCTACCATGAAATACTATTCGGCAATAAAAAGGAATAAATTACCATATATATAATAATATAAATGAATCTAAAAATCTAGGCTGTATTTTTTTACTGGTAAAAAAAAAAAACATACCGTAAAAAAAGAAACATACTGTATGGTTTTATTTATATAAAACTCCAGAAAACACAAACTCATCTATGATGACAAAAAACAGATCAGTTCTTGCAGACAGAGATGGAGAGAAGAATGGATTATAAAGGAGCATAAAGAAATTTTGGGGGTGATGAAAATGTTCATTATCATGATTGCAGTGATGGCTTCATGGGTGTACTCTAGAAAGACTACTGGGACCATGTCAAAAAGATCTAGAAGCCAACTTGAAGAAGCCCCCCCCAGCCAACATGCAGTGGTTTGAAGCACATCAAAAGGGCTTTTTCTTAAAGTAAATCCATAAGTGCACAATGATTCTTGGTTAAAAATTGAAAGAAAAAGAAACCAAAATACTTAAGTACCCTTGGAGAATGCTAGAGAATCAATTTATTTTTTGAATACTGCAAATAAAATGCAAAGAATCAGGCATTAATCCTGCTTTTTCTATAGGAACTATATAGCAGAGTAACCAAATAATTGAAAAAAATTTCCTTTCAGAGGAGCTCCAACTAAGAGATGAAAAAGCCATAGAATTAAAATATCATTATTCTGCAATCCTTAACAAAATAATAGATCCAGGCTAGAGGTCAGCAAACTACAGCCAAATGACCAAATCTGGGCCATGCCCTGTTTCTCCATGACCAGGGAGCTAAGAATGGTTTTATTATTTGTAAAGGGAACTAAAAACAAAATTATTTGACAGAGATTTATGTGGCCAGCAAAAACTAAAATATTTATTAATTGGCCCACTACAGAATAGGTTTGTCTGCCTCTGATTGAGCCATCGGTCCAGTCTTTTTTTTTTACCATTAGGTAAAAGGTTGATAAAACTTTATAAACGCTAGATCAAATTAACAACACATAACCCACGGATTAACAAAACACAAACATATATATCATGACATCCTGTCATGATACAATATACGTAAAGCATTCTTGCCAAAATTCTGAATTCTGATCAAGTGTCTATATCTAATTTCCAATTTATAGCAGAAACTGGGGATAAAGAAACAAATTAAATAACATTGTGAGAATGCAATGAGCAAAATCCAGAATGTGGGAACAGGACAAATGAAATGGTTTGCTTAAATAAATTACAAAAAAGAAAAAGAGGAGGAAATAAAAAACAAAAACAACAGATGAAAAGATACTTAACAGACAATGTGAGTAAAGGGTTAACACTGGTCTGGGCTGATGAATGCCTTCTTGGGAATGACCTCAGTGCCCTTCTTCTGACATTTGTTTCCTTGGAAACAACAGTTAAGATAAATGCAGAATGTTATGTCTGCTTCATTCTCTGTATGAAACTGACCCCGGATTGAGGAAGCTGTGGAATGGTACACAGGCCTTGGGCCTACTTAACTAGAACATTATAAAAAATTAGTGGAAAATTGAGGCTGGGTCTTCACCACATCAAAGTGGCATCCACACCCTTTGGCTCTGGTCCATGACAGCTGAAACACTTAATTCAGGTGAGGGACTAAAAACAGCTGTATATTAGGGTGCTGCTAGGTTTCCTGATGCCATGCAGATGCCTGTCCCTGCTGTTTCTGCTGCCTGTAGTCCTTGCATGAATCTAAATAAAAGCAGTATTAGATCAAAGCCATTTGAGTCTCATGATTCTGATGGCCAGCTTGGACACAGAGCCAGAGCTGTGGGGTGCAAACATACCAACCAAAGTGTTGCATGGATATCGTTTGGGTGTTGATTCTAAACAACCAATTGTAAACATTGGGGGTGGGGTGGGTGGAAAGAAGAAAAGGGAGAGGGGGAATGAACAAGAGCACCAACTGAAACTTTGAAGACTGACTGGGTATTAGATGATATTAAGGAAATCTAATTAATTTTATTTTAGGTGTGACAATATTGTTGAGTTGTTTTGTTTTCCAGAGAGAAATAATAAACTTTTCTTTAGTGATACAAAACTGATATATTTACCAATTAAATGATACAATGTCTGTAATTTGCTTCAAAACGATCCAGTTGTACTAGGGCAGGAGACATGGAATAATGCGGATTGCCCATGAGTTGACCATTGTGGCAGCTTGTTAAGTACTTGAGGGTCCATTCTATGATCCTCTCTTTTCTATATGTTTGAAGTTTTCCATAATTAAAAAAAAATAAAGGATTAAAAACTGTGAGAGAGTAGAAGGTAGAAAAATGGGACGCAAAATAAAAGATCACTAGCAGTCCGTCAAGCTGTCCATCTAAAAGTGTGGATGTGATTCAGTGCATCTATCTTTAAACCAACGTCCTGTTTCCTGTTCCTTTCTGTATCTATTAAAATTGTTTTCCTATTATAAAGTTTGAATACTTAACAGTGAATTCTTCTGAAAAATTTCTATTCATAAGACCTCAAAAATAAAAAAATTTTTTCTTCATGGAGTTATATACCTTGAAAGAAACAAAAATCAGCTAAGAATACAATAAAAAGTAAGGATGAGTCAAATCTGTTTCTGATTTTCTGTCACTTGATATACTTACTCTTCAAGAATTAGAGCCATTCATCTGTATCGCCTTTCTTCCTACATTTGTGTTCTTCCATTGTGAGCCAGCGAATTTGCTGATTTTATTCAATTCAACTGAAAAAATATTTACTAAGTATTCACTAGAATGAAGCATTCTGAGGAGAACAAGAAAGAACAGAAAAAAAGGAGAAAAGTATGCTGTCTCCTCAGGGGCCAGGAAAAAAGGGGTTCATCCTCACCTACCCCAGATCCAAAAATCATCCCTGATACACTATAATATCAATCTATTTCTTTTTGTTAGCCATCTAATGATGGCTACATGAAGATGGCTAACAAAAAGAAATAACCGATTGCCATGTTGTACTTCTGAATTTGGTTTCAGAAAAAGGCACCCCAAGAAAGTTAAAAATCATTAATGACACAAAGTAAAACAAAATTCTTCATCATGCTATTTTAAACTGAAAAACGTATGGCCCCTGGATGCTGACTAATAACTTAAAATACACACTACATTAAGGAAGGAAAGGCCCTGTGAGCAATGGCTGGGACTGGGAGCTCCAGATGAATATTCTTAATTAGGAAACACTGACCTTAGATGTCTGTTATAGTAAGTTGTTTTGGAAAGAGTCCTGAGGCAAAAAGATCACAGATTTTGTTATGCTTTCCACTGTAAACAAGATTTTGCTTTCCCTCTGATAAAAACACTGTGGTTTCTGTAAGCAGTATCAGTGGCGCCAAAATGCATGTATGCTCTGCCTTCAAAAAAGATGTTCTAGACTCTACTTCAAGTATTATACCTGAGAATTAAAATTATATGTAGTGGAAAAGAATTATGTCCTGTAGTCAAGAAGAGAATGTGAAACATTCCCCTTAGTACAAAAATCAAAGGACTGCAGTTACTTAGTGTCTAGAGTCTAATTTATGAGCTCAAAGAAAAATTAGCCTTGTTTTAAAATAGAAAATATAATAGAAAAATAGATTTGTTTTTCAAAGGAATATGGAATACAAAAAAAAAAAAAAAACCCACACCCATGGTTTCTATTACCGTCTTATATTAATAACAACCCATCCAGCCCCAATTTCTCTTCTGAAATCCAGGCCCAAATTTTCAACTGACTGCTGAAAATCACTCACAGGCATCTCAAACACTGGTCCAAGTTCAATTAACTCATCTTTGCCCCATCACCAAACCTCCTACTACGCCCTCTAACTCTATGCGAGAATAGTGCCATAATGTTCCAGAAACCCTGGGTACCACCTCTCCCTGTTTCCATCATTCTCGCGTTCCACATCCAATCAACTAACAAAGGGATGGCAAATGTTTTCTGTGAGGAAGCAGATAGTACATATTTTTCCAGGCCAGGTCTTCCAGGACAAAAGGCAATATCAAAGTTATTATGTAGGTACTTACAGAATAAGAATGAAAACCTATTTCCTAAAGCTTTTTATTGACAACATTTAAAATATAATAATAAAATAAATATAATTTTTAGCAATACAAGTCTATTAAGAAAAAAATGGAATTTTCTGTGGGAGAATAATATTTTTATTTATTTGGGTTCAAAGGTAAAGTTCCTTGTCAACAAAATTAATTACAAATGTTCATCTGTTAATATTGACACATGCGAACATTTTACTTATTTCATGTTTAAAAATATGTTTCACACAGGTAATGGCAAATACTGATAGCAAACAAACATGTGATTTTAATTGAGCAAATTCATCATTTGGAAGGCATTTATAGAATTGTATTCTTGATATTTGCCTTTTAGCATGTCATTTACAATGCAGATCAATCACTTCAAATGAAAGTTAAGTGGGAGTTGTTCACTGTACATGTAAATGGATTTCAAAGTATGGAAATTGACTTTGCTTTTGTATTGAGGTCCAAACAAATGCTGCTAGTACTATAGTTTAAGCACAGAATATTTGTCAGCTGCAAATTTGGGAGGGAATAAGGAGCTTGCTTCTTGCTTTAACTCTTGACAGCACATGAAGTGTAGAATGCAGCTTAACATTACTTATAATGCAAACATTGGTTGCTATCAAAATGACTTTACACTAATATATTTTACATATAAGTGCCATTTTGCCTTTTGAATTTGGATAAATTTCATTAAGAAATATTATCAAGCTTCAGCAAAACCTAATTTCCAAAGCCATTTAGTGTTCAGAAACAGTAGTTGGGGGCAGTTCTCATTCAGAAAAATTTCAATTTCAGCCCTGACCCAAAAATAAGAAAAAACACATACACTAAAATTTTGCCATTCCTAAGCTACCAAACTGCTATGTGTAGTAGGGCAGGTCAAGGTATTCAGCTTTAGTTTCTGATAATAATTCACAGAACTGACAAAGGCTAAGTCTTCAAGAGTAAATGAAGTTCACCAATGACACTATTGGTTCAACACATGACAGGCACAAATATTTTCATCAGTATCTGCTGATGAATATTACAATGAATACAAATATAATACAATGACTACAAATAAAATAACTATACAAATGCAATGAATACAAATAATAGCTATGTGCTTTAAATAATCTATATTTTCATAGATTTATAAATCTAAGACTTTTTCTGCTCCACACATATTTTTAGCCTGTCTTTTGCAGTACATCTTAGCAGATTCCACTTCAGTTTGTACTTTCTTTGTAAATTTTCTCACCTGCCATTGTTCCACACAGGCTATTCAGATCAGCTAATCTTTATTCACTTCAAACCAGTCATTAACTTCCCTAATAAGCAATCAAGCAGCATTGGAAACATCTGTTGACTAATCACAAACCAAAGAAAACCATTTGCAATCATTTGCCTTGTTTTTAAATTAATGACTAATGTATCTCTCCATATCCTCAACTCTTTGAGCAACTACTTTCACCTAACAGCTAATAGTCTTAAATTTATTTCACTGGAAATACTTTTTAAGCTGCTACAATCAAACATGATTTAATAAAATCACTAATGACAAATGGATTTCCTTGCTTAGCAAACAAATGTGCCAATGAGAAACTTACTTTGGTTGAGGCCTCATTTTCATTTTTTACTTTTAGGAAGAAATTTTGCTGTGAATAGATTTTCCATTTTAAGCTGTCTAATTTTTCTGACTGTTGCTTTCCTGAGAATTGGGAATACTGTGATGAATGCTTAGTCTGCTAATGCTGAAACATGTATTCTTTTAGCACAGATATAGAGTCACTGCATAATAAACAAATGCGTTGCCATCTAATTTGATAACAAAGTAATTCCCATTTCATTGTGCCTTAAAAGCGAGAAATTCAAAACGTATACTTTTGGCATAATGGGTACACCCTGCTAATAAAAAAATTAAAAACAGTGACGTGCATCCACTCAAAACACTGTTGAATTAGTTATAACTGCAATTTGTAGTATGCTGAGCAGCAATGCAAACATTGAAAGCTCCTGTTTCAGGGGACCCTAGACACACATGCAGTAATTCACTAGAAGGACTCACAGACACAAGAGACAGTTGCACTCACAGCTAGAGTTTACTATGGCAATCAGTAAGAGAAAAAGACATATCAGGTGAAGTCTGAAGGAATCTATACACAAACTTCCTATGTTTTTCCTCTCATGAGGAGACATACAGAACACCCAGCTTCCTCCAACAATGAAATGCAATAACACCCATATGTACTATTTCTGCCCTGGACAGCCTATTAGAGACCCAGGGTCCAGGGTTTTTATTTTTGGCTGGTCATGAAAGTGCAATAACTAGTCACAACTATCATAAAAGCAGACTCCCAAAAGGAAAGCAGGTGTTCAGTACACCAGGTAGGCAAAATGCTTTTATCAACTTAGGAAAAATTCTAAAATCCAAGTTTCCAAATGCCACCGAATTGCCAACCCCAATCCCCACACCCCCAATCCCAAGCAGATCCTTTTAAAGATGGCAGCCTCACATTTGCTCTATTAACTCTTTCCTGCACATCGTGCACATTCTCTGCTGCAACTGCTCAACTTTGCCACTTTAGTATAAAACCAGACAAAGACAATTAACAAATGAGTGACTGTGGCTGTTTCCCAATAAAATAAAAAATATCTATGAATAGTTACAGAGACTGAAATTGAAATTTCATGTAATCCTTATGTGTCATAAATTATTATTTTTATTTTGAATTTTTCTCCAGCCGTTTAAAAATGTAGAAACCATTCTAGGATCACAAGCTGTATTAACAAAGGCAGGGGTTGGATTTGGACTACAGGCTGTAGTTTGTCAAACCTTGAACTAACACATCGTCCGTGTTCTCAATCCCAGTTATTCTTGCCTCTCTCCTTCTACTGCCTCTCCCTGAGTTCATACTACCATTGTTTCTTTTCTGAATTTTTACAGCTCACTCACAACTGTTTCTTTATTTCATCATTGTATCTTTACACATATCATTGTAGCTAGCACCATTGTATATTTACACCTATCATTGTAGCTAGCACATAGTAAGTACTCAAGGTATTTTTACTGAATGCCTATATTGCAATTCTTAAACCTTTAAAGATATTTCTCTAATCTGTGAGTTGTTGTAAAATGGTATGGTGTAATTATATCCAAACATTTAACAGGATACCATAGATGTCAATAAAATAGAATAAAAAATATAACTTTGGAAATTTTTTTGGCTAATGCTATATATCATATTTCTTTTTCCCTAAACAGGACCAAAAAATTAAAATTCATCCATCCTTTCCTAGTACCTTTCTACTGTAGAAGTGCTATGCTATCCTACGTACTTCTACCTACATTCTCAATCCCATACGCACTAAGAACTTACTCTACCAAAGAGTCTCGCTTCTCATTTAGTCTCTATTTTTTCCCAGTAGCTATGTCTCCTGAATGTAAAATTATCTATCACCCTCATTCTTAAAACCATAACAATAACATCTGCTTCCTTGATCCTCCCCAACTAGAGCCCCGCTTCTTAAAAGGGAACTTGCTGTCCCCACGCCTCACCTCCTGCCCCCTCCACTCATCCACCTACTCCAGTCTGCATGCCACCTAAACAGCTCTCCTGAAACTGCTGGCAGGTGGTTACCAACGAACTCTTTACTAGCAACTCCAATGGCTTCTTTTTAGTTCTCAACTGTTCGTCTCTCTCAATCTTTTGAGAATTTGTCATGAAAAAAATTGCACAAAAGAGGAAGATGAACAACTATTCCTTGAGAATGAGAGAAGACTTCCCCAAAAAAGGTGATATCTGAGCAAGTTTTGAAAGATAAGTAGAGTTGGCCAAGCAGACAACAGCAGGCCTAGCAGAAACAGCTGCATATGCCAGGACATTAACACGTGTTATAGAATAGTATGCTGAGACAGGCAGTTTGGCACTGATGAGCGTTAGGTATAACAGGGAAAGGAGAGAGAAGGTTGGACGAAGGCACAGAGCTTTTATAACACCCTAAGAAGTTGGCAGTCTTGCTAACACTTTTCCTCTAACTTCTTTGAAAACTCTGGAATTCCATCATAAATGCATACCCACACACAACCAAATGTTAAATAAAAAATTCCTCATGACTTCAATATACTTGAGAAATGGCAACAAGTATGGCTACAGGTTATTTAATATTAACACAATTTCAGATTAGGTTTAGACATTCTATCAGTTCCTTGTAAGTCAAGCCCATTATTGCCCCCAAATAATCTTGGTCTCTGACAAGGCAACATGTTAGGATGCCTGCCCTGCCTTTTAGAAATGTACCTCCTTTCAAGTACTTCCAGCAGTACCCTTCTTCTACCCAATTAAAAAGCCATCTATAGGCACAGCATTCAGATTTCTTTACAAGGATACTTCCTGCTCTGAGAAATACATTTGCATTTTAAAATAGAATATCAGCTGGGACACGTGGCTCTCGCCCGCCCCTAATCCCAGCTACTGGGGAGGCTGAGGCAGAAGGGTGGTTTGAGCGCAGAAGTTTGAGACCAGCCTGGGCAACACAGGGAGAACTTGTTTGTTTGTTTTAAAAAGGAAAATACTAAAAATTATTTCAAAAATGAGCATCATAAATTTCTAAAATTTCTATTGGCCATTTGTCTATCTTCTTTTCAAAAGCTTCTGTTTGTGTCTTTTGCCCACTTTTTGATGGGGTTGTTTGATTTTTTTCTTGCTGATTTGCTTGAGTTCTTTGTAAATTCTGGTATTAGCCCTTTATCGGATGTATAGCTTGCAAATATATTCTGTGGGTTGTCTATTTGCTCTGTTGATTATTTCCTTGGCTATGCAGAAGCTTTTTAATTCAACCAAGTCCCGTTTATTTATTTTTGTTATTGATGCAATTGCCATTGGGGTCTTCTTCATAAATTCTTTGCCTAGGCTGATATCTAGAAGAGCATACTTACAGCATTACTTAAGCATTATAAAAGTGATCCATGTAACCAAAAATATCTGTACCCCCATAATACTTTGAAATTAAAAAAAAAATTCTATTAAACTATTTGTAAATGTCTGTGACTCAAGGTATTTTAAATTGACTTACTGTAACTCCTATTTTGTGGTACCCCTTTGCAAACACCAAACTGGAAAGAATGGTCAATTTTCAGGACATATATATTATAAAGATTGTAATGAGCTTTTTATTTGTCTAATCAAACAATACATATAAAAGTTGAGAATATTTCAGAAAGTATTTTTTTTGTTTGTTTTCTTTTTGGAGAGTATAGGGTAAGGATATGAGTATACATTCAGTATTTTAGAAAGTAACACGAAAAATTATTTGCTAAAGGAAAATAACTCATTCACACTTTTTCAGGGTAAGTACCACAAATACTGCAAGTGGTAAAAAAAAAAAACATATTGTTAAAGAAAATATTATTTTATCAAGTAAGTTGCATAGCAGCCCACTTGAAAATCCTTAACACATTTAAGAAGGACATTACAAAACTGACTAAAGTAATCTATTATTTCCATCATTAC
The DNA here is from genome assembly GCA_963575035.1 of Avahi laniger. Lineage (NCBI taxonomy): Eukaryota > Metazoa > Chordata > Mammalia > Primates > Indriidae > Avahi > Avahi laniger. The sequence continues at coordinate 32,190 of CAUYSK010027671.1, forward strand.
AGGGAGGGAGGGAAGGAAGGAGAAAGGAAGGGGATTACAGTGTTTTCTTAAAACAACAAATACAGAATATTTACCAATATTTTCTTATAAATCAAGGGTTACTATATTCCTATTGCGAATATTATAGATAAATTACAGAAAATAATACTAAGTATCTAGTTCATAGTTTTTTAAAAACAGAGATGTGAGTTACACAGGTATGTACATTTGTCAAAACTTAGCCATATACTGTTAAGATGTATTTATTCTATTGGTTCTAAATTTTACGTAAGAACTTTTAAATAATTATTGAACTCTGGTTAATGATGTCATGTCTGATGAAGTGTTTAGGGAGAATTATTCTAATGTCTGCAATTTGAAATCTGTTGAAAGAAATAAGGGACTGATGGATAAATAGAAATGGATGGGCGAAGAGAGTTGGGATATATAGACAGTAAAATGCTGATAGAATCTTCATGGTGGGTATACAGCTATTCACTCTAAAATTCTTCCAATTTTGCTGATCTGTTTGAAATTTTTAAGAAAATTTTAGGGAGAAAATGTAAATAACTCTGCTGCAGTGTCATCCACAGATCCTCTTAAGCAAGCCTAAAATCCTATCTGGCAGGATGTGGTGTATACTCCACTCCTTGCCTGGAAACAAAGATCTGGACACCCAAAGATATCAGCGGGATAGTGCTTCTCACAATTACACCTAATGATTACCCACTTTAATGGTTTTATTAAAACTCCCTGTGATTCTAAATTCATTTGGAAGAGTTAATACCCATGGAGAATCACTCTGCTAGGGGTCTTGATGATATTTTCACTACACTGAAAGCTGAGACTAACACACCTGATGATTCCAGGGAAGTGGAAAAGGGATATGATACTGGCTAAGGGAGACTGAACCTTCCTATCAAAGGGACAGGGTTGCTACAGGGAGTGCAGATTTTGGGGATTCTCTTCTGTACCTTTTTGTATTACTATGTCTATGGGTAAAAATTAATAGGAAACTAAAACAATGCTTTTCAGGCAGTCCCATCCAATAAACAGATCGCTCACAAACATAAGTATGTAATCCTTGAGCTTAGAACTCTGGCCGGCCAAGGTGAATAAAGGAGAGGTAAAAGAGGAAGGAAATCATAAATATCACCCCCTAGGCCAGAGGTTTTTAATATGGGTCCCTAAATCCTTAAGGGCATACATAAGGGTTTTAAGTATTCTATGAGCCTCATCAAAAATACATAGAAACATTTAAAATGTTATGTGTATGTGTCCTTTCTTTTTCTGATGAGAAAGTCCACAACAGTCATCAAATATGAATTAAAACAGGTAAAAAAATCACTGAAATGTATTTATAGATGTAGGTATATTACATAATAAGGTATTTATGAGGATGACAATAGTAACTCTCTGTCCATAAGTCAGTGGGCTGAATTACTTGTGAAGGTAATTTTCCACACTGGAGCTTTCTATCCTCTTCCTTGTACCCCATAACAAGCATTCAGGAGCCCCCACTGCATTATGAATGAAATCTGTGAAGAGAGTCAGTAAATGTATAAATCTAAGTGATTCAGAAATGAACAGGCACAAATATGTTAGCCCTAAGTGCCTACCTACCATGTGCCAGTAACTGCCAAAGAGACATAGACACAAACACCTGGAGAGCGTGTACATGCACACACACACACAGAGCTAAGGAAAGCAAATAATGGTGTTCACTGTTAGCCTGTTACTAGCAAAACGAGATCTAGTTTACACCTTCTCCTTGCTTTCTTCCCTTTTTCTCCTTCTGATTTTTTCTTTATATTCTAAGAAAGACACTAGGGTGGTGGATGAAGACAGGAAATGTTTTAGGGAGAAAGTTAAGGTGAAAGAATGACACCAAAACATTTAAAAATTCCTATTAAGTATCAAAAGAATTAAAGAAAATGGGCATGACAGCTTAGAAGTGTTTCATACATACATATGAAAACATCACTGTAATAGAGACAGTGAACATACACGTAACTCCCCTGAAGTCTCTCCATGCACCTTTGTAATTCCTCTACTCCCTGCTCCCAGACCCTCTTGCCTCAGGTGACCACTGACCTGTTTTAACTAAAGATTTGTTTGCATTTTCTATAATTTCATGTAAATAGAATAATGTAATATGTCATCATTTTGTCTGGGTTCTTTTATCTGCATCATTATTTTGAATTTCATCCATGCTTTTCCATGTATTAATAGTTCCTTTATTTTGCCAGGTAGTATTCCACTGTATGCCTGTTTCTTGGTTCTTTCTTCTGGTGATGGATGGTGAGTTGTTTTCTGTTTTTGGCTATTACAAACAAAGCTGCTATGAGCATTTGCTTAAAAAAAAAAAAAGAAAAAAGGCCGCTAGGCAGGCATATTACGCTGGTGTGGCAGCTCCAGCAGAGCTGGATGCTCTCAGATATTGTGGGGATTCCATGTTGTTGCTTTACCACCATGTAGACTTTCACAGTCAGCCCCTGCGAAAGGAGGATTTGCAATTTTCCAAATATATGGTTAAAATGATTAAATGGTAAATATGAGGACCTGATTAAGTTTTTACAGTATCTACTCAGATGGAAAAAGATTAAATTTAAATAAATCATCATGAGCAAAGTGGCCATATACTTTTAGACTTCTGCAGTTTTTATAGGCACAATTTCCAAAGCAATAATTATTTCTCTATGCAAAAAGTAGCAAGAAAAATCACAAAGTTGGTATAGAGGTGGGCATAAAAGTAAGGATGGAACACATATATCAGCTTAATTGTACGCCAAACCCTTTTTTCTGTTGAGTGTGACATTTTTGTTCTAACTGTATACCCTTGCCCATTCCCACCTCCAGCAGCAATAGAATGCTTCCGAAAGTTGTCTTGTGATTTACAAATGGGGACCGGCAGGAACTGATGAAAACACTGTTTTCTCCCTTGAATGGACTTTGCACCTTTGTCAAAAGTCATTTAGTCATATTTGTGTGCATCTGTTTCTAGACTTGCTATCCTGATTCCAACAACTTATGTGTCTATCCCTTCACCACTAACACACTGCCTTGATTGCTGCTACTTTATTGTAAGTCTTAAAATAAGGTATATATATATGATTCCTTCAACTTTATTCTTTTTCAAAACTATTTTAGATAACACTACTTGCTTTGCCTTTCTGCATTAAATTTAGAATCAGCTTGTCCATTTCTACAAGAAAAATCCTACTGGAATGTGTATTGGAATTACTTTAAATCTCTACATATATTTGGGGAGAATCTATACATGCATTTGACACCTATACTGCATTGAGTCTTTCAATTCATGAACACTCTGTGGTCTATTTATTTAGGTCTTCTTTGATTTCTTCTGTTTTCTAGGTTTCCACATACATATCCTATATATGATTTGTTAGATTTATACTTAAATGTTTCATTTTTCTTAGAGCTATTGTTTAAAATAAAAAAAAAATTTTATTTCAGTTTCCAATTATACATTGCTGGTATATAGAAATATGATTGATTTTTGTGGGTTTATGTTGTATCCTTGTTAAGTTCACTTATGAGCTCCAGGAGTTTTACTATGGATTCCATGAGATTTTCTATGTAGACAATCACATCATCTGTGGATAGGTATGGTTATATTGCTTTGTTTATTTTCATATAACTTGGCCCTGACACATCTAATATTGATTCCTTTGGAAATAAGAACTCGGGCAGTTACTAGCCTTAGATGCCATGCCTAAATACAGAGTTGACTTTCAAGGGTCAGTTGTAGTGGCCAAGTCAGTGTTAACCATGCTCAGTCTTCTAGTTCCAGTCTCTTTCCTTTGCCCTTGGGACTTCTGTTGTCATATCTCCCATGCACACCCACCCAAACAAGGACCAGTTCAACATTCAAGTGGTATATGCTTTACATAAGAAAAGTACATCAACATGAGAAATCTATTACATACTTATTGCTTATGTTTCCTTTTAAGAAAAAGTCACATTTACTTAACCTATTCAGCATAACACCAACTTAGCAATGGGCTTTAGTAAAAACTAATTCTATGCCACCTAAGGAAATGCAAAGTAAAGTAACAGCATTAAAATGAAGTCAATCAATGATAGCCTTTCTTAGAAAAGTAAGCTTTAAGCTGGTTATTAGGAGTAACTGATGAAGTAACTAAATCATCCTTTCTCAACCAGCATTTCAAGAGAACTATGTACTGCAGAAAATAATCTGAGTGACCACTTTTTAATTATGTCAAGGGTGGTACAGAGCTATTATCATTGCGGATGCCTACGTGAGAAGTTAATTCAGTATAAACAATGAATGTCTTAGGGCAGCAGTCCCCAACTTCTTTGGCACTAGGGACTAGATTCATGGAAGACAACTTTTCCACAGACTTGGTAGCGGGAGGGGAGAGCTCAGACGGTGAGGTGAGCCATCGGGAGCCGGGGATGTAAATACAGATGAAGCTTTGCTGGCTCGCCCGCCACTCACCTGCTCTACAGCCCGCTTCTGTGGCCCAGGGGTTGGGGACCACAGCCTTAGGACTTACTTTCTTTTCTTTCTCTTTTTCTCTTTCTTTCTTTTTTCCTTTCTCTCTCTCTCCTTGCTTTTCTTTTTTTTTTTTTTGTAGACATGGGGTCTCAATCTTGCTTAGGCTGGTCTTAAACTCCTGAGCTCAATCAATCAAGAAACCCTCCCAACTCGGCCTCCCAGAGTGCTAGGATGACAGGCATGAGCCACTGCACCCAGCCAGGATATTCAATCAGGTATAAGTTTAGGCTTAATTCTCAGAGAACACAAACTGAGAAAGGGTGGAGTAGATGGTCAAGACTCAAGACACAGCAAGAGACACTTCAGAATGAAAATATACCACTAGCATTTGGAAACTGAGTCATAAAATCTTTTTACTGAGAACTTCCATAAGCTAGTCACTATTAGGTGCTAAAGATACAAACATATAAACTTATAGGAATAAAAAGGTAAATGGAAGGAACAGAAATGTAGATGGGAAAGGCAAATATGAGTGAACAGAAGAATAACTCAGGTGACAGGAAGTTTGGAATTCTTGAGAAGATGCTCACACACCAAAAGACAAGTCTCAATAGTCTCTTTATCCCATGTAATCAAATCCACTTAATAGAAAGATAATCTCATTGTTTTCCTTTGTGTATTCACCAAACATTGTTGGCCACATTAATACCATTTTCTCGTGTTTGGACCTAGATATACTTCAATACAAGCTAACAAAATATCATTTTTATAACGTTTTTCTGTTTGTCTTACTCTAAAACCTTACTGTAAACCTTACTCTAAAAGTGAGTGCAATATGAGCACCACCAAATATTGGGATTTTAGGTCCTGTGTGCCTCAGTTTTGTCATCTATGAAAAGAAGATTTTAAATCTCTAAAATCTTTTCTAGCTATAACAGTCTATGAATATATGAACCTGCCAAAAGGATTTTTAATTACCTAAGAATAGATCTGCATTAAGAAGGAGTGTGGGCAGCTGGTATTTGGCCATAGGTCTACAAATAATAAAGAAACTTATTAAATATTTTACAAAGTCTATCCCTAATTAAAAGGGTTTTTTTCCCATCCCATATAAAAAAAAGGCCTCAGACCATTCTCATTAGTTGGCAAAAGATCTTGAGTAGTATAACCCATTAATAAATAGCTTAAATCAGACTGCTGCTCACTATGCAACTATCATGTTATTCTACTATCCACCCAAATACTTGGCAAGGAAATGTTACAAAGGACAAATCCATATATTTACAGTAGATACATTTAAGTTGAACTAGTTCTTTCTCATCTACTAAATCAAAAGAAAGAGACTTTTAATAAAACATTATAATTATATAAAAGTCAAAAATGTGGGTTCAAAAAAAAAGATACAGAAGATAGAAAAATAGGACAAGAACAAAGCAATAATTTAAAGAAGATAAAGAGACTACAAGATAAAGGAACAAAAAATTTAGATATTAAAGGATCAACCACTTAAAGTTGCATAGTATCTATAAGACTCTAAGTTTAGGAATGTTTAAGATATGATAAGCAAAGCAGTACTGGGATAAAGAAACTATTAATACGAAATTAGGCAAGCCATACTGATGCTGCCTCAAACAAGCATTTGTGAAATGTGTTGGAAAATATTCTGTGTATGAGTCCTAGTCCCAGCTGGATTCTGAATTAGGTATATATAAAAGTAATATAATCAAATTAAAAATTAAAAAAAGAACAAAACCTAAAAACAGCAACATTATTCTCTCTTCCATCATTCACCCTTGAAATTCTATCATTAGGATTTAAAGTTAATGGAGTATTAAAGTATGTTAGTTACATTCCAAATAGGATATTTGGATGAAAAAGCTCCAGTAAAATTAAGAAAATTAATAATTAGATAAATAACTGTAAAAAGCAAACTACTTAAGTACAAGTCAACTCCGTTACACAGAAGACCCTCAGTATGCCAACCGTAATGTAGCCACTATTACTCATCACAGAAACATCAGTAAAATTTGCTTCCAGCAGCAGCAGAATCTCAGCCCGACTTTCCCCATGGGTATTTGACACAGATAGACACCTCTTTTTCCAAGATGTGTTCAACGTGTCAACACCAGTGCTGCTATTGACACCTTGTCATTGTTTTTGCTGTTTTGCCTCTTTCTCTGCATATAATTGAGAATTAAGGTAGGAAAATGAAAAGAAATAAATCCAATAGTAGAAATAAGAATGAGAAAGAAGCTGAAGTAGGCAGAAAAGGGCTTTAACAATTCTATTCTTCGGAAGTGAAATCAGAGGTGTAATTTTGAGAGAGTAAGCATAAAATCAACATTCAAAGGATCATGGGTTGGCTGCAGGCCACACTGAGAACAATAAGCGATGGTGGTGACTGGTTCTCAACAGTGGCCAGGCACCAAAGAGGACACTGCTGGCTAACATGGTACACACGTTGCACACAATTACTGTACAAGCCCACTTTCAGCCATCATATATTAAACAAGTCCTATTTTATACATTATCTATATTTGTGGTAATTTCCAGGTACACAACTAAGTCCCACACATACAAAAATAACTATTACTATTATATATTACATGAAGACTAAAATGAACCTATTTACCAATTAACTAAACTACACTAGACTATAAGACTCTCAAGGGCAGTGATACATTAGGTAGGTCTTGTTTCTTTTATTGCACTTAGTACAGTTTCTGATACATATAGATGTGCTACAAATGTTTGTGGAATAAATGAATAAGTAAAGAATAAACAAATATATAAATGAACCAATGAATAAAACAGACCACCAATCTTGATTGGGGATATCTTCCAGTTGCAAGAGGCTACTGTTCCTAAATAAATCAATCCATCTTTGCATACCTTGTTCTTATAAACTTATACAGATGAATGAGGAAAAAATAATAGATGAGTACAAGTAAGCAGGAGAGAAGAACAGACTAAAAATCCCATTTCAGATAGTTTATGTTTTCCTCAAGAGCAGTAACAGAACAATACACAAAAGGTATTTGCAAGGGAGAAAGAGCTTCCTAAACCCATATTATCTCACAATTAATACTTATTTTAAGGTTACCCTAAAAAGAACCACAAAAATATACGTTAAAATCGCAAAGCTACATATATTGTTTAAAAACTGAAACCAGTATTTTTAAAAATGACCTTGTTTTAAACCCAGTTTCCTTAGTATATTTACAGAAAAATAGACACTCTTCAGAGACCATTTCATCAGATAAAGTAAATGAGGTCTTAACTACATGCACTATTGCCTTTTTAAAAAGCCAAACAAAACATTCTGCTTTGTCAGGGTTAGAAAAAATAAAACAACCAGTGCTACCATACTGAGATGTAGGATAATAAAAGCAAAGTGGTTTCAAAAATAAATATGAGACATATATTATTCTTGTATTGGAAAAAACTGACAGGCCTTCATCCACAATCACATGTGTATCCAATTATACTTAATTAAAGTCAGCCTACACAAGTTTTAGGATTTTTTTTTTTTCTCTCCTGATAGGGCTGGAAAACAAGTTTTCTTAAAGCAACAGCAAAATTGACAGATGGTGGCTCTTTGCATACACCCAATCATCCACCCCTACTGTGCCCTTCCAAGTGCAATTCATTTCGATACACCTTAATTCAAGTAGAGATTACAAAAAAAAAAAAAAAGGACAACAAGAAAGGAGGATACAATAGTCATATCTCTAAACCTATATAATTTAGCAGTCCGATCCTTTAAAATCATAACAGAAAATTCCAATTCCATTCCACTAGACAAAATAAATGCATCTGAAGAGGCATCTGACAAAATACAATACAAACAAGCAGCAGAAATTCTCCTAGCCAACCTCCACTCGACTGACTCACTACACTAGCTCATGTTCTCCATTCTCTCTGTAAAAATCTGGTGCCTATAGCATTTTTCTCAGATTTGAGAGGCCATCCTCTAGATTAGTCTCAAACTTTAGCTCTAGGCGGCTTTCCTTTCAATTAACTAAACAACTACAGTGCCAATCCAAGAATAGAAAATAGGGCTAGAAGCCACTGACCCTATAGTTTATTGGCAAAGAACTGGTCAGATGATGTGGTTCAAGTCATGACTCTGCCACTTACTAGTTATGTGGTCTTAAGCAAATTGCAGTCTGATTAAGCCTGAGGTTTGTCCTTCTGTAGTTGGGATAGTAATAAAGTTAACAATAATACTGTTAAATTGAACAGATACTATGTTCCAGGCACTGAGTTAATTACTTTAAACATACAATCTCTTTTTATTCTCACAAGATTATTATTATCTCCATTTTATAGATGAGGAAATGAAAACCTACAGGAGTTGATAACATAAGCCAATCTGAACCCAAGCAATCTCAAGCTACCTTTCTAACCTTTCTTCTACTATTCCCTTATTCAAAACACTGCCACACTGACTCACTCATCATTTTCTGTGCAAGACATGGCCTTTCACAATTCAACACCATGGTTCATGGGTTTGGTTTTGTTTTTTTCACTCTGCTGGAATTGCCTTGAACCCACCTGTAAGATAAACTTTAAGACACATCCTACATATTACTTTCCATGGAAGGCCCTCTCCATCCCATCCAAACAATCCATCATGGTCCTAAGATAACTTTGTTCACTCCTGTATCGCTGTACTTACGATGTTAGATTATAATTTAATTGTCTTGTGCTTGTTTCACTCCCTGTTCTCTGGGATTTCACTCCCTGTTCTCTGGGATTCTCAAGGGCAGACACCAAATGAACTCTTCTTTTTATCCTCAGCACTTAATAAATGTTCAACTACATTTGTTGAGTAAATCAAGGTCCAGGTGCAGGGCCCTTCAATTTTCTTAAAGAACAAACATACAAAACTTTTACATATGAAAAAAAAGCTGATTTTTAAAAATTACAAATATAATAAACTTTCTAAACTACAAAAGTATCTCTAAGTTTTTCTGTTAATGTATAGCCACACTATACAGTCCATGAGCTAACCTGAACAAAGTGTCAACCATTCTACTCAATTAACTTTAAACTAAGGTTTAACGGTGTAACTAAAGTTGAGTATCTTTAAATGTTTGCTGTTTATCCAAATTCAAAATTATTCTCACTTCTTCAAACTAAATAGTTTTGTTTGTCAAAAATGTGATAAGTAAGATTCACTTTTTAGATAGGGCAATAGAATCCCATAACATGACAAAATGTAAAACGATTTTTAAAAACCAGCCATTTCTCTATGCTAGCGATTAAGAAAGTTACATATTCATTTCAAAGTTGATATAAAATGATGATTAATGAAGAGTTAACAAATCTTAACATAAAATCCCCATCCTAATACTGTCTAAACTTTTTGACTAAGCCTCTCACTCTACCAACATTTATCAAGCTTACATTCGAAAGTTCTGCAACTTAAGAATAATTATTTCACAGGTATGAGCCAATAGTGCCATCCACTGTTCCTACGAATGATCTTTCCCAAGTACAGTCTTTTTTAAGGCCCTAGAAATAAGCATTATTTAAAAATTTCATTTGTACAATATTTAAGTGAAAATAAGATATTTTGGAATTCCACTGAAAGGCTGCAAATTTCAGGACTACTAGATTTTGGATAAAAGAGTAAAAATGCTGTAACAAGTTCAGAATTGCCATAAATACTTCAATTTCACACATTTAATTGTTTGAGATAAGTTTCACTTCATTCATAGTCCAAATTAACATATTCTTTTTTCTACAAAACAATCATCTGTGGCAAGAGAAGCAATTAGAACTATATTCCAGCTTAGCCAGAAAATTTTTTCTGCATTTAAGTAACATTACTGTCAACTGAAATACTTAACCAATATTTATGGAGTGAATGCTATGAGGAAGACACTGTACTAAAAGCTACAGGAGAGATTAAGATGATATTTTTTAAGTTTGCTTGCCAAATATTCACTTACAACTGAAGAGGTATAATAGGAAATTGAAGAACTGATGATGTTCTTCATCATCAGTTGGATAGGATTAAGTCCTAACCTCACATTCTAGCCGCAGCAAATTTTCTGCCTAAATAGTAGAAAGAATGAAAAGAAATGAAGAGGAGAAGAGGTCTTAGAGAATGTTGGTAAAATATAAGATAGAGCAGTATCAATAGTCTAAAAAAAATACTCATTAATGTGTCAGGCTACATATAATGTAGGCAGCACTGTATCCATGTCAGAAAAGACACCAATTTTAAGATCTTACCTAATTTATTTGAGTCACTGCATCTAGGAAACAACAGTGTCTATGACTCCAAACTCCAAGTGAAGCGCTCTTTCCAACGTACCATAGACTTCACCGCCTTCTGCAGAATAGGCTGGTGTCATGCTGTAGGCTCACGACTGAGAGAGAAGGTTCCTGGCCTCCACAAGCTTATAGAACATCAATTAAAACAACTCTTATATTCTTGTACTCCTCTTAGAGATGTGCCAATATAACGGCTATAACATCTAGATTCTAAGTTTCAGAAGCACCATGTCAAGACGTCTATAAATTTACTTTTGAAAGAATATAATGTAGAAAGCATAATCTAAATTGTGTGAGTTGGTTTAAGTTATTCTTAGTATTTAATCAGAAAGGCAATCTTCCTACAAGAGATTACTGTGCATGTTTTAGCTATCTTTTAACTCTGGCCAACACTAGAGGCTTTCCTAGTTAGCATAATAAATAATAGACATAAGTTTTCACTTTTGAAAGTAATGCTGAACTACTAATCACAAGTAGTTAATTAATAGCATACAAGACAGTAGAGGCTGGGTACGGTGGCTCACACCTTTACATCTTGGGAGGCCAAGGTGGGAAGACTGTTTGAGGCCAGGAGTTTGAGACCAGCCTGGGTAACATAATGAGACCCAGTCTCTACAAAAAAATTTTAAAAATTAACCAGGCATGGTGGTGTGCACCTATAGTCCTAGTTACTGGGGAGGCTGAGGCTGGAGGAGTGCTTGAGGCCAGGAGTTTGAGGCTACAGTGAGCTATGATCAAGCCACTGCTCGCTAGCCTGGGTGAAAAAGCAAGACCCTGTCTCTAAAAAATAAATAAATAAATAAATAAAAGATAGTAGAAATAGGATCTCATTAGTGAAATCAGGGACACTCAAGATAAGTAGATTGGCTAAAATATTTTCCAAAACAGGGTAAAGAATCTTGCAACAGACTAGCCTACACCAGTGTTTCTCAAACTATCTAAAGTGACAGGCTGGGATTGTTATTTCTAACCTCTTATAAACCAGTAGTTGTGTAAAATACAATGAAAATGAAATACAACAGATTTCAGCAATGTGAAACTGCCTTAAAAGTCTCTAAAATGCTTGCTCTCAATTTCTATATTTGTCACAGCCCAGCAATCAATAGATAACTGGTCCACAGAACACGTTTTGGTTAGCACTGGCCCAGACCATTAAGGATGTGATTTTGGCTTGATCCCTGACCTACCTTCACTCCAGATACGGGATAGATGATTCTGATTGTCTGAGGATGTCTTATCTACAGTATTAATAAGACACCATATTGTCTCATATGGCTCAAGCCAATCTTTAGCACAAGGTGTGTTTTAATCACCCAGAAAAAGAGAGAATGAGGACTTCACCAAGCTTACAAGAACAGCTGGACTAGGCTAGCTTGCTTAATAAATTCTTATTGCAGATTTTGGACTGGGGCTTGCTTTCATTATAACCTGACGGCTGAGTTGTAGAAAAGCAATTAATCCTCACTGGTAGCTACTATTGTCTACAAACAAAACAAAACAAAAAACACTAAGAATTTTACATGACAAAATTTGGCCTAGATTAATATGCAACCATCAGCACCCAGTATATAAAAAGTGATATTGGCCACGCATGGTGGCTCACATCTGTAATCCCAGCACTTAGGGAGGCTGAGGCAAGAGGGCTGCTTGAGGCCAGGAGTTTGAGACTAGCCTGGGCAACACAGTGAGTGAGACCTGGGGGACAAGAAAAGATTAAAGAAAATTAGCCAGTGTGGTAGCATGTGCCCCTGGTCCCAACTACTCAGGAAACTGAGGGAGGAGGATTGTTTGAGCCCAGGAGTTACTGTGAGCTATAATTGTGCCACTGCACTCCAGACAGAATAAGACCCTGTCTCTAAAACAATAATAATAATAATCAAAAAGTTATACTGACCCATAATTTTAAAATTAATAAATGACTATAAAGTATGCTGAGTTCTTTTTGAGAAATGTTTTACCTTAAGATATTGCCTCTTGGACAAAGACGTCATGATTTAACAGTTGTCTCTGAGGATAGCAATGAGGCTGAAGGAGCTACCCTCAAGTGAGCAGATTCAGAATAGAGCCATGGTTTATATAATCAGAATATCTGAACGATAGTCTAGTATGAACTGAAAAAATAAGAGTGTCTTTGGTTATAGGCACCATGCTAAGATATAAGGTAAGGACTCAATAAATCAGTATTGAATATACTAAAATGTATAGTCTTCTTCAAAAGGATTATAAGAAATCCCAACATATTAAAAATACTCACCATAGTATAAGTGTGATACCACATATATTCAAACTTCTAACAGGATTTCCCTGGAACCTCAATCCAAGTTTTTAAAAAATATTTCTAATTAAATACCTCAAAAATAGTTTTTCTATAAAATGTAATTTTCTGAAAGCTACAATTTAAGACTAACATAAAAAGTGAGTATTTGAGGTTTATATTTTCCACATGTGTACTGATGGTGGCAATAGTCTGGTTTGATGAGAGCGGTCAAGGAGAAGCAGCCCTTTTTACTATGTTGCTGACACTGCATCTCATCGAGAGGGGCAGTCAGAGGACATCTGAGGACGTAACAGCTCTTAAATTGAGAAGTCTAAGGAGTCGCTGCTGAGTATTCTCATCCCTGGAAAGATAGTCATACAGAGACCTGAAAGCGTTCCCCCAAACATAGACCGGATGAGATCCAAATCTTCCTCATACAGGAGCTGCAGTTAACTCCATGTTTATAGCTGCATGTTTTGATTATTTCAATCCATGACAGTTACCTGTGGTTTGGGAAACATTTATTTATCTTTCTTTGTATCATAATGCCTAACACAATACTTCGTAATGTGGTAAGCACATAATAATTATATTTTCAAATGTACTGTTTCAAATGTATCTGTTAAATACTCTTTCATGTTTCAAATCATTAGAACCAGAAAGCTAACAAAATGCTATCAGTAGCAATTATATTTCTCCAAAAACAACTTCACTTACGTGAGATCAATTTACATTCTTGTTCTTTCATTTATTCATTCATACATTCAAATATCTATAGAAAGCCTAAGTATCTAGGACCGGAATAGAGACTAATAAATTCTGAATAAGAAAGAAAGAAAGAAAATGAAAACATCCAAGTTAGTTTTCCCAGAGCTAGGATGTTGGGGGAGGCGGTGGTGGTAGTAGAGTAAATACTGTTAAAAAAGAGACAATAAATTCAAGTACATAATCTCAAAAAAAAATTAGATTCCCCTTAAAGGTTCCCATATACCATCATTTTATGTCTGATTGATGGCAAAGAATAAGGGAAAAAAAGATAAATGTTAAAAGATAAAGCATCAGTAAAGTATTACAGGGTCAGATAGTATTTTCTAAGATGTGTTTAGCCCGAGGGAGGATTTCAAACCTTCAAACTAGAAATAATCTGATAGGCACATCTACAAAATGATATAACTTATAGAAGATCTGCTAAGCGGTATCCAACTCTTGGCTTTGGGAGACAAAAATTGCCAAGGGACTGTCAAAAATTATGACTTTAATAGTGACAGAGAAGGCAAAATAAAACACCGATTTTTTTTATGCTCCAATTTCCAATTTTTTACTTTCATCCCCTACATTACCCCCTACTTTTCTGTCTCCACAATCCATTCGCACTGCTAGAAAAAATAAGGGAATCACACAAACAAGGACACTGACAAAACTGAGCCTTTCAACCTCCCCTCACTTCTTTTGTTTACATACATGTTACATACATGTTGCATACACCAATCACTTGGACAGTTTTTTTCTAACGCTACATAAATATTCACACATACCTGGATCCTGTTGTGCTCATTCAAATTTAGCATGATATAAAATTTTCAAATTCATTTTTGTCTAAAGAAACTAAAGTACCCCTTTTATATTTTAAGTTAGAAATATAACAAAGCATAAAACTGCAGAGTCTGACGGTAATGTCAATAACTTACTAACACATATAATAAAACTTGCTGCAAATGGGACCCTTTTCCTAAATGAAAGGCAGAAAATTTATAGAAGCTTATCTCCACATTTAATTTGAAAGCAATAAAACTTTGAAAAGTGTTAGGATTTTAGTGATAAGGATAATTTTCTACTGAAAAATAATAAGTATAACCATTTTAAAACATT